>JABVXV010000236.1:0-99897 GCA_013365325.1 Dipetalonema caudispina | reverse complement strand
AATAATAATAATAATAATAATAATAATAATAATAATAATAATAATAATAATAATAATAATAATAATAATAATAATAATAATAATAATAATAATAAATAAATAAATAAATAAATAAATAAATAAATAAATAAATAAATAAATAAATAATAAATGAAATGTGTTCTCGATAAGTAAAAGTAAATTATTAATATTATTTATTAAAATAGGACAATTATATTGTATGATATTGATGGCAATAATTAGTACTGTAATTTTGAAAATAGTAATAATTTGAAAAAAGATACACCAACGATATATGCCATTAAAAGAACAAAGCATGGATACAATATTAATAGTACGATAATATCATTGTTAATAATGATAGAACGGCAATTTACAATTGAGTTGAACGGTTTTTTTTTTTTTTAATTTTACAAATTAATTTCAAGAAAAAAAAAAAATCTGAAAATGAATTTGATTGAACTAAAAAATTTGAAATAATAAATGATTTTTGAATTATTTCAATTTTATAACAATATGCATGTATTTTATTTATTTATTTACGTAAGTGAAATTAAATTTCTTGATTAGAGAAAACTAACATATTGAAAATTTTAAAATAAGCTAAAGGTGGAAAAAAAAATATATACATATACATAGAAATAACATCTATAAGTCTTCATAATTTTTCACAAATGCTAATATGGGATGAAACGATAAGAGAGGGGAGAGAAAGAGAAAGAAAGAGAGAGAGAGAGAGAGGAAGAGAGAGGGAAAATGAGAATGAGTGAGAATGTAATTACCGGAAGTGTTTCGACGAAATGTTTTTAAATATGGTTATTAGAGGATAGGCGCAACATAAGAGGCTCAAATATTCAAACTTTTTTATTCAACAACAAAAATTCCATTTGATTTGTTGAAAGAAAGAAGGAAAAATACTTTAAAAGGATGAAAATGGATTGCTTTGAAATGATATCATTGAATAATACCTCTCTCTATCATTAATTATTACCTTTTTGATAATATATTGAATAATCTATATCAATGATTATTCTTATTACTAGATTTGCTATCAATGAAAGTATTATTGGGAATGATTCGAAATTCAATACATTACAGAAATATTACATTTCTAATTAATTCCTTTCATTTATTATTTATCCATCAATCAATTATAAGCAATGTTTATTTTATTTTTTCTTTATTTTCCTTCTTAAAATTTTATTTGCACTGCAAAAAAGATCAACGTTTAATAATATTTTCATTTAAATGTTTTTTTTTTTTTTCATATTTTCTTCCACTTTGCCAATATTCTTTAAACTTTTTTGTAGTTTTTCAATAAAATCAAAAAAAAACACTAAAACTTTCGGATCTTTCAATCTAAAGCTTAGCATAAAATGTTTACTTTATTCATTCAACATATTAAATATATTGTTCAAAAAATAGCATAATTTTTTGAAATATCAATAAAATATGAAAAATGAAAAAAAAAAAGAGAGAGAGAGAGAGAGATGGGAAAGAAAAGATGGTAAAAATTCCGGATTCGATCAAAAATAGAATTTGGGACGTATCTAATGATCAATCTATGTACTTAATGAATTGTTCTTTTAAAATTAATCATTTTTTCATTCTCTTTCAGTTGCTGTTTTATTGTATTATATTAACTTTTCCTAAAGTAACACACAACGAACGATAATAAATCATTTTTCAAGCGCTTATGTTCAGCAATGGATTGCGGTGACTAAAAACTGGTTTTTTTTTTTTTGTTAATGAACAACGCTTTAAAAAGAAGCATCGAAATTTGATCAAATTTACCACTTCTCAATGTTGTACTTATTGACATCAACTATTATTATCAACTAAAATCATAAATATTAAAATTTATTTCAAAAAAAAAAAAAAAAATGAAATATAAGAAAGAAAAAAAAAAAAACTTTTACTAACTGATTAAGATTTTTACAGGAATAATTAGTTGAATATTGGATGTAGGATGGAAATTTTCGCAAATATTGGTTTTTTTTTTTTTTGATTGTTTCGATAAAATTGCTGAGCGATACGAAAAGATTTCAGGATAAGCCTATATAGATACCTTAATTTTATGCCAATAATCATGAAATTGTCTCAGTTTTTCCGATTTTAGCATGATTTGCTATATTCTACATAAAATTCTTGTACTAAACCTTTCAAAAAAGAATATAATACTTCAATAATTTTAAAATTATAAACGATTTATAAATATCAAGTCGAATGAATTAAAATTTGAATACACCTAGATAAAAAGGATAGAAAAGAAAATTAATTGTCGCAGGTAATAGTCAACAAATATAAAAAAATGAAACAATTTATTCATACACTGAAACTCTGAACAATCATTTTTACATGAAAGGTTAAAAAAGTAATTGAATGGAGAAAAAAAAAAGAGAGCAATTCAAAGACCCATGAAGTTTACTTGAGGTAGAATTTTAGGTAATATAGTTGAAATATCTCAATAAGACGAAATTTTAACAGTGAAAAATACCATAAAGATGAATATAATAATAGTATTAATGCAATGTATTGGAAGGAGAATGGTACAAAAGAAATTTAACTATCATACGCAAATAAATATTTGATAAAAGCTGCGGAAAAAAAAAAAAAAAGAAAAGTATTATAAGTTTGCTTGAAATGATAATATCGTGAAGAAACGACTGGAAAAGAAATTTAATAGCATAATTTTTCACTTATATATATATATACATATATATATATATGTATATATATACATTTTTTTTTTTTTTTTTCGTTTCGTTTGAAAAAGAATTATCAGTGATGAAACAACGTATCATAGAGTGAGGAAGAAAGAGAAGTTTTTGTTGAAAGTTAAAGTTACTGAGGAAAAGTTAAAGCTGATCGAATAGATAACAGGTGTTGCTCTTGTTTCACTTCCACATTTCATTCTACATTTTTTTTTTTCTCCACTTTTCCCCTCTTTCTTTTCCCTCTACTCTCTTTTTTTCTAATATTTTTAAATTCAAAAGCAACTCGATCATATTAACGTCATCATCATCAATGTCATTTGTTATCATCACTACAATAATTATCATTATTTATCAGTGCTATTGACATAATATTATAAACGAAAATGATATCATCCGTTATTTATTATTACTATCATTATTATTATTACTATTATTGCTGCTATCACTATCATTATCATTATCATTATCATTATCATTGTTATTGTTATTATTATTGTTATTATCATTATTATTACTATCATTATAATTCTTACTATCACAAGTTATTCATTCATTCATTATTATCACTAATAAATGATGATAAAATAACAGTTGAAATGATAACCACTTCGTATGAACTTCATCGGTATATCTTAAAAGAAATCAACAAAATGACAGTGCAAGAAAAAAAGAAAAAACTCAAAAGTGCAAATAAACTTTTCAATTTCCAAATCGTTTGCTCCTCTATTTTTTTTCTTGTTATATAAAAATTGAAGAATAATGGCTGAAGTAAATATGATACGTAGACAATGATTTAAATTCAATTTTTGTACATTTTTAGATTAGTACTTTTAAATTTAGAATTACATTGGAAATGGATCTATATAATCATTTATCATTCATACATTCAGAAACAACATCATCGAGTAAAATACAAAAGAATGAACCTTGCAATTATCGATTATTTGATCAAAATTTGTCTCCTATTTTATCCTAGCAAATAATATGTTATCAATATTTTTTGATGTAAAAGTGTTTTTTTTTTTTTTTTTTTTTTTCGAGGAAAATTATGAATAAAGTTCATAGTAAGAATTTTTTTTTTTTTTTTTTTTTTAAAAATCGAGGATGGATTTATATAAATCATTAAGGCCAAGAATATTCTAAGCTATAATGTCATTCATTTCTTTCAAATAGCATATTTCACAAAAATTTTACTATTTTCATCCTACAGATAGCAATAGATAAGGTGTATTATTTCCTTTCTTAGCTCATTCTCATCTCTTGCGTTTTAAACTTTATAATTATGTATTCAATTCTAACTTCCATAATTGATTCATAAAATATCATTTTCATGCAAAGTTTACTTCAATGTTTTTTTTTTTTTCTTTTATGAGTAAAGGCATTTTAGTAAAAGCATAATAAAATGGTAATTTTAGCAATGAGTAAATGAAAAGATATTATGGGATTAGATAAAAGTAAAAAGTTAATTTTTTGTGAATAAATTCATTTCTTTTCTTTCCTCTCCTTTTCTACGAGGAAAAAAAAAAAAATGGAAATTAATATGAGAAAAAAAAAAAAAAAAAAAAAAAAACTGGAAATTTTGAATATTTATGGTACACACTATGCATTCATATTCCTTTCCTTTTTCCATTCATTTCAGTTTACTTCAAACAAAAAATGATTTAACTTAAATTTTACATCATATATTTATGGGACTTCATTTTTTTCTCCTTTTTTGGCTAATTAAATTTACAATCATTACATGGAAAGATCATGGCATGACATGAGAGGGAAAAGATGAAAAACTTTAAATCTTCAACTGATAATTACAATTAATACAATTAACAGAAAAAGGAAATCGCAAACAAAAAAAAAAAAAAAAAAGGTAAAGAAGAAGAAGTATTTAAGTATTTATTGATATATTGTGTTAACCGAAGAGGATAATAAATAATTTCTTGGCAGAAAAGAGATGAAGGATGACAAAGGAATTCGACAAGAAATTTTTGCAAAAAATTAAAATTTCAATATAACAAAAAAAAAAAAAACGAAAGAAATTTGTTTGAGGAAGAAAAGTACTACAAAAATTATTATGAAAAGAATGAAAGAAAAAAAAAAAACACACACACACACACACACACACTCGGTGTGTGTGTGTGTTTTTTTTTGAAAAAGTTTTTAAAAATAAAAATTGAAAAAAATTAGAGTGGAAATTTTGTTTTTAATAATGAAAAAGTTGAAAAATGACACTGAATGAAAAGTAGTGGCGTTATTTTGAAATAATTCAAACTTAATGGATGTTTTTAGCTAAAATGAAAAGCAAAAAAGAAATAATAACAATAGCGCAACAATTACACATTAAATGGAATGAAAATTACTTGAAAAAGATAACAATTAACAGTTATTCAAAATATGATATTAATTGATCGTCATCAACATATGATAGAATGGTACTTCAATTTTACGCATAAAAGAATTAACAAAATCTATTCATTGTTACATTTTAATTAGCTATGAATAAATGATCTAATTTATTTATTTATTGTTAATGTAACGAAGATTAAATTAAACGATAATAATTTTTATTAGTTAAAATTTGTAAGCTTTTCTTTTTTGCTTATTTAAAAGATTTCAGTTGTATCATTTACTACGAGAAAAGAATTATCGTAATAGATTGATTATCATAGGAAAGGAATGAGTACGAGGAACATTCATCTTATCTTTCTCTTTTCCCAGTTAACCGCATTTCAATGACTAAAATTTGTGGGAATTCAAAATTCAATCAAACAGACGAAAATAAATGCCTTATTTCACGATATTATTATAAATAAATTTATAACTATTATCTTTTAACCCTTGTAAAAGGTGATAATTAAAATGATTAGTTGTTCTTTTTGTAATTTTATTTACAAATCAGCAAAAAAATCAATCAAACTATTAGCAATTTTTCAGTAAATTAACAATTAGCTTATAATATACTATAAAATTATTTCTAAATTGTTATTATAGCAGTAATAGTATTACAATTGTTTCATTGTTCTACTTTTATCTCCAGATATAGAAATGATTTTGTAGTAACAGTTAATGTCTAATTTCATGAAAATTTTAACCATAACTGCTATCTTATTCTGACATTATTTATCTGATCAGATCTCCCCCAATCGAAAATAACTTTTCAATTGATCAATTAATTCATTTTCTTATCACCAAACAATCAATCATTCATAAATGCTACTTATGCATTTGCTCCACAAATTGCTTATTGTAAACAATTTACAATAGCTTTCTTTAAAATATTTTTAACAAATAAAATTTTTAGAAGAAAAGTTCTGAATTATTTATGTAAAAATTACAAAATGATATAATTGATCTTATTTCTATCAAAGATACTACATCTTTTACTATGAGAAAATATGTCCATTTACATCATCGTAATATTTTTTTTTCCACAAAAAATTTTATCTTAAAAATTAAAATTAATCATTACTTTTCTACTTCCTTCTTTCTCCATAACGGTCTTTAACAAATGTCAAAAATTTGCAAGCATAAATTCCCAGAAGAAAGAAAGAGGGAAAAAGAGAAGAAAAAGAAAAAAAAAGAAAAAAAAAAAAGCATTTCTTTATTAAAATTTTATGGATATATGGAAAGAAGTAAAATGAATGAAGTTAAAATTAAAGAAGAGTTCAAAAGAAAAAGAGAGGAAGGAGAAGAAGGGAAGCGTAAACATTAAGCATACCCAAGGGTATATTTGGTTAGTTGGATAGATGGATGAATGGATAGATAGATGGATGGATGGTGATGGATCGTGATGATATTGATGTTGGTGGTAGTGATAGTGATAGTGGTAGTGGTAGTGGTAGTGGTAAAATATGTGTATTATTCCTAAATTGGTCACGGGAATTTCAGCAAATCAGCCAAACATAGATAAATATGAAGAATAAGAGCTAAATAGAAGAAAGAAGAAAAAGAAGACGTAGAAAGATAAAAGGAGAAAAAATAACTTTTTTTTTTGTTTGTCAAATGAAATTTTACAATTATTATCATTATAGGAAATATAGAAAGAAAAATGTAGAAAATGCTAATTTTTCTTTTTTTTTATTTCCTTCTAGCTAAAAAGAAAAATAAGGAAAAGCTTAGAAAAGATGATAGTAATGAAAGAATGAGAGGAAACGATTTAGCTTAGAATGCGAAAACTTAGCTTAGATAAAGTCTTCAAAGTCTGCATATATATATATAGATGTGTGTGTGTGTGTGTATATGTGTGTGTATGTGTGGGTGGATGAATAGGTGTATGAGGTGGGTGTATATGAATGGTTAGATGTATAGTTGAAGGTAGTCAAAAGATTTAAAAATATAATTGTAAAAGGAAAGAGTATGAATCTTCAATAAGAGAATCTTCACCTAACTCATTCATCTAATACTATTATTAGCTAACATCCTTATAGATTTAAATTTAGTGAAAAATATTACTTTAGAGGAAATAATAGAGAAGATTTATAGGAAGAAGCGGAAAAACTGAAGACGGATATCCTTTTTTTGGCCAATTGCTTACTTTTCCTTCTTTTTTTTTTTTTTTTCCGCAAAATGTCACCCAATCGGTAAGTGAATATAAGATCGCAACGGGACATTTCCCATTCTTCTTCTTCTTCTTCTTCTTCTTCATCCTTTTCTCCTCTTTTACCTCCTTCCTTTTTCCGCTTTTCCCTTTCCATCTTACATATGTTTATCAAATCGTTTGCATTTTATAAAATGTTTCTGCAAAATGATGATGATGATGATGATAATACTTCATCCGATAAAATGCATCATATAATTTATCTAAAATATTCATTTTTTGTATGGCTAGGATAAAGTTACAAATTTGCTAATGAAAATTTGAAATTCAACTTATCTAATTCAAAAAATTTTCCATTTTGAAAAGCTCAAATAAGCAAATTTTCCTTAACCATTATACATATAGTATTAGTGTTAACTATCATTGAAATCTTAATAATATCACAATATTCTAATCTGTATCGGATTTTTTGGGACTTTTTTATATTCATCCAATAATGTAATGATTTTGAAATTTAATACTTGAACAAATTTTGGCATATTTCAAATCTTTGAAATTCTTGACAAAAATAATCCAACTATTAAACTTATTAGTAGCCATGATGCTTTGGGATGTAAAAAAAATAAACTTATCCATTTCTCATAGCCTGTATCTTTGAATAATTTCTATTAAATTTAGCTGAATTGCAAAAAATAAATCAAAAATTTGATAATACTTGGTCAAAAAGAAAAAAAAAAATTTAAATAAGAATATATTTTCAAATCAATTTTTGCATTTCACTGTGATTGTTCTTGGAAAGAAATTCTTCCAATCTCAACTTTAACTATTCAAACTTTTTTTTTTTTGAATTACTTAAAAAAGTAACCATGTTATATTGTTAACAAAAACAAAGAAATCAAATAGAAATGACTAGTAAAGCAAATTTTTGCGAAAAATTTCATAGATTTACACTTTCTTCTTCCCCGCTTCAATCCCTAATATTATCTCCGGGTTAGTTGTTAAAAATTAAAGATTGTTGGATGATTTTGATGAATGATTGGTGTACGAATTTAACTACAGCATAAAATTTCGAACGAATTCTTTCCATTCTTTCATCCTCGAGTAGATAGTGAATTTGAAAAATTCATTGCGGAAGATTATGAACATTTTATCAACATTTCAACAGCAAATTGAATAAATATGATTATTTTGAAATTTTTATTGATCAAAGAAAAATTATCAAAATTTGATTAACATAACTTCGATTATTTTGAGATATACTTTTATGGGCAATCACAAATTGTTCACATTCTCAATATCTGTTGATGATGTTGTCTGTTCAACCTAACTTTCTTACCTTCTTCTAAATAGAACTTTTTTCAATCATCTTCAATTTCAAAGTAAGTTTTGGTTTTTTTTTTTTTTTTTTTTTTTTTTTTGAAATGAATAGAATATAACGAAGACTATGTGAGAAGATTGAAAAGAGATTTAGCAATTGAATTTAGTAATGTATTCAGCAATAAAAATTATTATATTTGCATTTGCGTTGATTTGTTGAAGCTATTTTGTTCACGCAAAAAGAGGGGAAAAAAAAAGCTCAATTTTAATCTAACAAAATCACTTAAAATTATAATTTAAGTCTGTAAAAAGAAGATTAACTTCTATCACTTTCATTATTCAATGATTACAACAAAACAGGGGAAGAACTTTGAACATTTTTAATGAATTTTCAAATTATTGCCTGTTTTTGCCAAAAAAAAAAAAAAAAAAAAAAAAAAAAAGAAAAGAAAAACGTAACATCCTTCATTTTTCTTTTCTTTGAATTGAATTGAATTTACCTTATTAGTTCAACTATGACTATCTTTATCTTTAACTTTTTACTCACCTTCTCACTTCTTTATTTATTGAATCAAAATCTAACAAATTAAAAGTAAAGAAATTAAAATTTGCAGTACAAATTACCCTAAATAAAATAACGGTGTGTTGTTTTTCATCATAAGCAAAAGATTAAAATGCTGGAATGCCCGAATTTTAGGCAAAAATTCTAAACTAAGGAAAAAAAAAAATGGTTCAAGAGAATTATTATGTAATAGGACAATGCAAATTGCTTAATGAATTATTGATATTCAATTTCGAAACAATTTTCAGATCAATTTAAAGTTAAAAAGTAATAACATACTTTATTAATATCAACATAAATTAAAGTCACTAATATAAAATTGAAAGCAATTAATCTACTGAAAATTACAACTTTCGAATAGATATATGCTAACACAATTTGAATCCATTAAAATTATGAGTGATATAAGCCAAATTAATGGAATCATTGTACAACTTGTTGAAATGATCATAATATTAATGCTCTATATTTAATCTACAACCTAATTATCAATTATCTTTTATTTATATTGAAATTACACTGATATTTGTAAGACGTATGATCTGTACACGTACGTATAGTAATAATTAACAGCATTACATAACTAATATAAAACGTAGCAATAAATATAAGTAATAAAATAGCCTAGCAACGAGAATATCCATTATTATATAATTGGCCTCGAAAAATGATTTACTATCATCTATTGCTTAATAAAATTTGCTTACGAACATATATGTATATATATATACATTTTTTTTTTCTCAAGAAAAAATTTTTAATAGATATAAATGAAATATTTAAAAATGAAAATATTTTATCCGCTTTGTACCTCTCTCGTCCCCCGGTACCAATTGATAGCAACATTGGTGAAAATAAAAAGAGCTTTAACATGGGAGAAGCAAGTATTTATCTATTCAAGGAAATCATTCCCAAGAGAAGTCCATTTAAACCTTTCCCTTCATCTTATTCACTTCTGATGAAATGTTTCTCCATCTTTCCTCTTTCTTCGACTTTCTTTTGTTAAGATAAATAAAAAAAATAAATAAGTAAACAAAAACAATTGAATAAATAAGTGTAGAATTATTCGTTCAGAAAAAAAATGAATAGCATTTTATATGTAAATTTTTTCGAATGTGCAATTTTTTCTTCCTTTTCTCACTGCAAAATAGTAAACATTTAATGGTAAAAATTTTCCCACTTATCAATAATTGTTCTTATTGCTATTAAAAGCATTTAACACATAAGGAAAAGACTACGGTAACCCGTTTTAGTAAATTTAATTTTAGCCTCGAATATTTCTCCAATTTGATTTCATTATAATAAAATGAATCTCAATCAATTGAAAAACTTCTGAAAATTTAACTGGAACTTTTTCCTGAAATTCAAAAATGCATGGTAACTCATATAGCACATATATTGAAGTAATGCAAGAGTGGGAAAAAACATTCAAAAAACTAAAATGTAGGTCATCCCTCTATAAGCAAACTTAGTAAGTTCTTTTCGTTTCATAAAATTATTAATGATAGCAGCAAGGAGCAATTAGTAATTTTAGTGATTGATGGATCGAAGTGATGTGATGTCCATTAATGATTCCAACCGTTTCAACGGAATAACTTTGATCTTATCCCTTCAAAATAGTTTTACCAAAACATTATTTAAGATGTGAACTTCCAATGATGCATATGACATACCATGTAGAGTAGAGTAGAGCAGAGTAGTTTTTATTTTACTCGACTAAACGTCAACAAATAAAAATGCAACAGTGCTAACAACATTCATTAATTTTAACACTACGTTACTACCCGTACTTTAAACAATTACAAGAATTAGCGGAGACGATACATTTTTAAATTATAAGCATAAACGAAAGAATACATGAGTCATTAAAATTTGTTACTAAAAATTATTTCAAAAGATACTGATAAGAATACGCCACGAAGTTGGCCTTCCCAAAGTAAGGTAGGTTGAATATAATTTTAAACTCATTGTGATCGAGGCTTAATCTGAATCTAAACAATTTGTTTCCGATATGTAACAAAATACAAATATAAAGAAATGCATATATGAAGAGATCTAGTACGATTATTTTGCAAGATGATGAAAGAAGAGAAAACAATGAAAACGGAAACAAATAATTTGCTAAAAAAGATTCTTATTTATTAAAAACATCCTAGTGCCACAATTAAACCACTAATAAATATGAACTCGGATTCCCCGAGTTTCGTAAAATGTTCAAAAATGAACAAAATAAGGAAACCCTCCCAAGCAAACTCATGAATTAATTAGAATTCTTAGAAGTTCTTAGTTTTAGATCTCGGTGAACTTAATTTGTATATAATAAACATGTTACACCAGCCATTAAGAAAATTGCTTAAGTTACCTATGTGATCCTTCCAACCTTCCAACGTTTCTGAAATGCTATTAGGCTCGAGCAGAACCGTCCCAACTACTCAACTGATGCAAACTTATAAAGCGCTATTAGAACTATGAGCCAGTTCACTGCCTTACAATTAGCATATGCTCTTTCCTTGAAGGATAAATGATAAAGTGCCCACTGCATTTTCAACCTATACTCTTAAAACCGACATTATGGGGATGTCCTACACTACTGCTTCATATCTGCTGAAAATTTTATATCGCAGCAAATATCATTTTTCAGCTAAATGGACCAATTTTTTTTTGCATTAGTTCTCGAAAAATTTGCGAACTAAAAAATTAGCTTTCAAATGATAAAAGAATTTTCTGAACAAACAAAACAAAGCTTAAAATGGAAAATGAAGTAAGATATGAATCACTACCAAAAAGAATGAACGAAAAAAAGATTGAGTATATTCGTACAACGTACGATGATAATGACAATGTCGATGAAATACGCTGATTTTATTCCAAGTGAAAAGAATTTCCATCGAGATTCAGTCGCCATATTCTACGAGTACTGCTTTTTATTCTGATAGCATCTGGAGGCGTCTGATCAATTAAAACTATAAGCAAACTGATAAAACTGGATATGATGAATAAAGAAATCTATTAGCAAAGCTGATCACTACTGATGAATAGTGAAACGGAGTGAAGCCCTATTTACATTTTAATACATTCTGCTGTAGATGTAGATATTGAAAAACTTTGTATTAATGTGAAAGTTATAGTGATAACAGAAGAAGCCATTATTAGGGATGTGAAATTCACATGAAGAGATATTATCAGACAAGTAAACATATAATAAGAAAATGTAACGACAGAAGAGGAAAATTAAAAAATATCATGCTTCAAATTTTGGAAGAAAGTGCAAGCTATTAACAGGTAATTTTAGAAGCGGGACAGCTGAAGTTAAAAGTAACGATTACTGGTATTAGAACAACAACATTTTGTTGTCTAGAAAACTCACGAAAAAATCGTTACAACGGAAGAAATAGAAAACTTACCAGTTTATCGCACTTCATTATCATCAGCTTTCTTCGCAGACTTATCAGAATTAAGAGCGATATTTCGACTTTCTTGTAGCTTATCATCGGACGATGATTTCGACAATCCAAATCGTACCACAGGTGTTTTCTCTGACACTTTTTGCATTTCAATCTTCTCTTCACAGTTCTGATTTACTTCAGATAAAGTAGTCTTCCGTTCTCGACTATTTTCAGCATTATTTTTATCAAAGCTTATTTCATCTTCGCTACTGAATGTATATTTACTTTGATAAGTGGTGCAGGGTTCACTGATGTAACCCGCCTCAATAGATTCAACATCCTCAGAATTATATGCTGGCTGCGACTGTACATCTGGTTCTTGTTCTTCTTCCTCTTCATCCCACCAAACATCCGAGAGTTCATCTTCAGCAACTTCATCATCATTTAAGCTATTCGTTTCACGTACTTTGGGAACTCTTGACACCTGGAGAATTATCATTTCATGTCAGAGTAAAATTACTTCCGTAAAGAGGACAAACTTAAAAGTTAATGAAAAAAAAAAAGCTAAAGGGCTGATTCTCATAGCTCAGGATTCGGGAAAAGAAGTGGTAATTTTAGAAAATATCGAAGATTCCAGACCTGAGCAGCGAGATTGGTGAATGATGAAGCACGGCCAGAGTCATACATGACCAACTTCGTAGGTTCCCGGCGCCAATAACGTCGTTTCAGTGAACGCAACTTCTCGGCATCGATAACACTCTTCAAATCTTCATTTGTCTTCACTAATTCTCCAAACTCCTTCACACCATGTTTGTAGCCGAGATCCTACAAATTTCTTCCAGGTTATTGAAATTTAACTGAAACATGAAATATTGGAAAGACAAACAACCTAATAATAATAAGTCTGCAGATTACTTAAAAAGCTTTTGAAACATGAAATATTGGAAAGACAAACAAGAAATAAAATATTCTTCAGGAAAGAACAAAGACAATACATTGGATTCAAAATATGGTATAAAAAGTATGCAAAAGGAACTTACACGTATTTCATCATATTTATAAAAATCTAAAGTTTTGAATTCCTCGATAGGTGGTCGTACATACTGGCAGTATCCTGCGTTTTTCACCAACTGTAGCTGCTGCACACAAGAGACATAAGCCAAACGACTCTTAATAATGGATTTTTGTCATTTAAGGACAAACGTGTTATGCAAGGAGTTATTTAAAGAAACATCATAATTTCTAATTATTTTTCTAGCTAAAAAATAACCGACTTAATTGATGACCATATAAGTAGAGCCAAAAATACGGAAAATATTATAAAATTTAAAAATTCTGTGCAAATATTAATTTCAAAAACATGAACGCAATACTTGTATTTCTTCCATATTCAAAACTTTGATTGGTTCAGCAAATGGATTTAACTTTTTCAGTAGTACCCAAAATCCGCTCAGTGAGTCACCGTAGTTGTATAAATTTGTCTCGGCAGCAGAACCAACATCTACCGCGATTACTATTTTAGCACCCATGGATCTGCATTAAAATATGAAAGAATCCCAATAAAAAAGTTCCAAAATTCAAAAAATTTGTTCATTGCATTTCTGGTCTACTGTCATCTGAGAAGATGACACTTCAAATCTGAACTTCCATATTTCACAGTTTTTTTAGGATGGCAAAATTCTTAATGTTATTTACAAAATTTATAATCATATTGTGGTTAAAAATTTTGCATTCCGCTTTCGCAATGTGCTGCTAATTTGTTTGTAAATCCACTTAATCTTGTCTTGGTCATATTTTTCATCCTCTATATATGTAAATTGTGCACTCGACTATGGTGGTAAGTAAATGTCTGAATCGATGCCAGTTTAATTTTATCTTTATTTTTTATTGAAAATTTGCTCTTAAATCATTGCCTTTCTTTAATCAACCTCAAGATCTTGATTCCTTATTTACTTACTTTTGCCTTTTTCTCATCACTATTAGCTGCTCTGAAGATAACCCAATCATATTACTTCACGCATTAATAATAATCGTATCAAAACCTTTCATTTGCCTAATTTTTTAAAATTTCTAGTATCACATATACTTTCCCCATCAAATTTCATCAAACAAAGACATGTTTAGATTCCGTAAAATTGCAATTTTAAATTAAAAACTGGACTTACTGCATGACATCTGCTGGTAGATTATTGACATAACCACCGTCTAACAACAGATGACCATCTATTGGATCGCACAGTGGAGGAAGATAACCCGCCAAAGACATCGATGCTCGACAATAAGCCCATAACGGACCAGTCCGATGTACTCTCATTTCCGAATTGCTAGAGCAGTTTATTTAAATTTCAGAATCTCACAACTTAAAACTGTTCCCAGTTATCACACACAAACTGTTGAAAGCTTTACAAAATTTGATTAACCTTATATCAGTGCTTATGCAAAAATATGGTATCCACAAATCTTCGATTAATGAATCCGAGAATAAACTCTGAAGACCATGATTGAAACCGGCACCAGTAAACATCGCTGAATGAGCATATGTTAAATCCCATATTTTTGGCCAAATGGAAGCCATCATCTGCAAATTAGTGATATAGCAATCTTCAATAAATATTTCCTGAGATGTAAATTATTTGTCTCAAACTTATAAAACTGAAATAATTCCATCGTACTGCGCTTCAAAATAATTCAAACATCTTGGTGTCAAGAACGCTAAGTTCGTACCAAATATTAAATATCATATTAAGGTTTAATCATTGTGTAAATAACTACAATTCAAACAACCAACGCAAAACCCCTCATCTCCAAAACCTTCTTCCTCGTTCAAACCTTCTTTGATCATAAGAAGCAGATGATTTTAGCAGAATTCAAACCTGCAAATATCTCCCCAAAAACTCGTTGGAATCCTGCCAAGGTCACCAGTTTATTGTGGAAAAAACAGATAGTATCGCCCAAATAATAAAGTGGAAGCAGTTAAAAAATGTTTATTTGTTAGTGATTTAAACATTGAGAAACTGCTAGCAAGATTTCATATTTCGGTATAAAATGGTTAATGTCTTGCGCTAAGATTGCATTGAAATTATTTGAAATTAAAAGCATCATGCGTAAATCAACAAAAATGTCAGATTAATGTAATGACAGAATGAACACTGGAAAAACTAGTGTTGCTGTTACGGAATCATTTTGAACTTACATCTTATGTTAGCTCTAGCCGATAAGCATGCATTCGTCTACTAGACACCAAACAATATTACATTCAGTCTACACAAAAATGAACTTGTTTTGAAAGTCATTAGTTTTTCTGTGTGGATATAACTAACCATGAACCAACTTTTCGCTCTCTGCTCAACACCTTCAACCTCTTGAGCGTACAAACCACTGATCATAGATCCAATCGATGTTCCTCCTATCATATCAATCGGGATACCATGTTCCTGTATTGCACGCAAAACACCAACATGCGCTGCACCTCTGAAAACAAGAAAATTTTGGCTTCACTTAATTAAACTCAAAATTCTGAAGAGAACGCACAATTTTTCAAATCAAAAATGAAATTATATCTTTTGTTTTTGAAATATATTTCAACAGCAAAAGACAACCTTGCACCACCTCCACCAAGCACAACACCGATTGCATTTCCGGTCAGTATTCGAGCTAGCCTTGAAAAATCTGACCCACTGTCAACCTTTCCACCATAAATGTCTTTTTCATAAAAGGACACAATGTCGGACTCAGACATCTGAAAACGCCGAAAATGAAACCTCACCAAATGTAGTGATAGCAGGTGCAACAATACTTATCTTGCCATGTCATCTTTTTACCTTCATATTTAGCTTTTACCCTCATATTTAGTTTTCTCATTTTGAAACTAAATTCAACCTTCTTCAAATCCCATTGTACCATCCGTTTATGAATACGGATATGATGGTGACCCGAAAACCAACTTCCTTTCAACCATTCAATCGTTCCCTGTGGTTCCACAGTTTTTTCATCCCAAAGTAGGATCAATTCTTTGTTTGTTCGAATACCATCCTCATTCATGTTCAAATAATCATCCATCTGAAATATACTAATAATACACATGAAATGCTTTTCATTTTCATTCTTTAATAAAATTATTTAGGATCATTTTAAATGAGTGTACCAAATTTAGAATAGTGTTAAAACTGCTTCCCTGAAATTTCTATATGGACAAAAGCCAAACCAAGAACTAACCAATGATTGTTGCAGTGGCTTTTGTTCACCATTAGCAACGAACAATATTGCATCTGCTTGGCGAAGACAACGTCGTGTCCAACTTGTAGCACTTGTGTCACATTCATAGATGATTAGTGGATAAGTATCTTCTTGCAAATTAAGCCAGTGCATAAGGCGAAAATCTGCCTGCCTGCGATAAAATTATTTTACCAATAAACAGAGAAACAAAAACTTTGTTTAATCAATGGGTGCATTCCCAAAAACAAAACTTCTAGACTGTGTTATGCATTAACCCAAAACTTATCGTAAAAAGAAAATCTGCAATGGTGGCATCACACACTGAAGTTGTTATATCAGATTTTACAGTTCGTATAACATTGACTCAGAGTGTGAAGCGTTTTTGTTATACGGCTTTAATTGTCAAGTAGATGTATTTACATGATATATGAAGCATTTTGAATCTATCTGATGAATTTCTAAATTCAAATAGACTTCTTTATGCTACCTATAAAAATCTCCCAAATAAAATCACTACGTTTATCAAAAAAACACATACATGCAGCACAAAAAAGAGCTATTTGAAAAATAATGGTTAGTGAATTAAATGAAACGACAACAAATTCACATATAACATGTGCAAAAACCTAGTCTATTAAAGTTTATTCCTTCTTAAAGTGATAAAAAATAGACTTGTACTATCTCAGTTAATCCCACCTGCATTTGCAGCATAATTTAACTTCTACGAAAAAACGAGTGGAAACCACTATTTCGAGAAAGTAAAAAAAGTATGAAAACGGAACGATAGGGAAAAACCAACTGTTGGAATTATCCCGACATTCAGTGCTCTCATGGTAGAAATAGATTTGTAAACTAATTTTTTCACCTAAAATTTAAAAAAATAGATTTGTAAATCAAATATTAGCTTTCTAAAGGAAGTTACACTTTCAACTATTTGACCAACTTAAATTCAATTTAATCACTAGGTAGATTTGCAGTAGGATAAACTTATAACACGAGAAGAATGAAAGAAATATGTTAAAATTACCCGTCGTAGGTCTCATCGGTTAAAATCCTAAATAAAAATTTGCATTACTTCTCACATATAAATTTAAGCATGTGTTGCAATTTGGGAAAATAAAGAAATATCGAATGAAGAATGGAAGAGAATTATCAGAGAAGCAAACAAAATTGTAAACAAAATACTTTATCTTATCAGTTTTGCAAAAGGTCTTACTCAAATCGAAGATCATTTCTTTCCAAATAATAGCTTACTTTTCCAGCACACTAACATCCAACAGTTCGGCTATTTTCTGACTGCTCAGCCGCAGAACCCGCAAATTTGCAGTAAGAGCGTGATATAGTTCACACGTAAATGCAGTTAACGGGACATCGGGTGTTGCAGCCACCACCGCAATAGTATGTAAATTCTGCAAAGGTGTCTTATTGAACCTTTATTTGTGAATTTATCAACAAAATAAACCTTCTGAATTCATCAATAAAGTAAATCTTCATGTATATATGCACATAATGTCGGTATACATTCTAGTCATACCTTATAAGTCAATATCTTGCCTCCTGTTACTTGAAAAATCCAAAAATTCCAAACAACTAAAACCAGAAATCCAACATGAAGATTTAAGTGAATCAGCAAATCAAAACAATCAAAAGTTCTAGAAATCAGTGTTTACTTTGATATGACTCTGTGGGTCGCCTGTTGTCATCGAAAGATTATCCTTATACCTGCACCTAAATGTGGATGTACTTTGTATCGACGAAGTGTAATACTGACCCAACAAATGTACAAGCCGAAATCCAACCTATAACAATGAATTCAATTAAATTTAATCTAGGTAATACACTAACACAACATATCAGAGAGAGAAATTAGGAGAACTACCTGGGGAAATTTTATTTTAATAAAATTCAAAAGGCCTTCAGGAAGTCGTGCCAGTTGTGAAAAACGAATTGCAAGTACAGTGGTGGCACGTGGTACTCGCTGCAGGACCTGGAAAATATGTGCCTTGATGGAGAGATCTCAAAAGTTGGAACACTTGAAAAAGATTTCAAAGAATCATAAAAACCAACGGCGGTGTGAAGTGTCATTCGATGACGAAGAATATAATTTTAGACCAATAAGTTTTGCTCTGCATTTCAGCATAGGTATTGGGTAATTATGCTTTTGAATAGAGGATTCTAGAAGATATACTAGATTTGAGCACGAAATTATAAATCAAAGTAGAGATTATCATAATGAACACATTTTTGCCAGCGAGAAAAAGTACTTTAATTCTGCAAAATTTCAGGACTTCGTGAATTCTTGAACAGCAGAAAATTTCTGTGCTACCAGAATAAACGAATTTATTTCTGTTGATTGTCGTGCTCCCTACATCCCTACCTTAGTTGTGATCAAACCTAATTATGATTTGAAATCAGCAGTCAGAAAATTTTTTAAAGCATCTTCTGCGAGAGTTCAAACGGCAGACGGCAAAAGTGAGAGGTTCATAACCCCATTCATTCAATTTTTGAAGCATTAGTTGCCTGAGGTATAGTCGGCTTTGTTGTAAAAAGAACTGAGTTCTTCTGTTCACTAATGTCAGCTGCATGCATTGCAGTTTTTGATTAATATCACTTATATGTATAGCATCCTTTTCAAATGTAATGGTTCTATGATATTTTTCGAAGAAAGCTCGACATCAAGAAACGCTTTAAAACTTTTTCCATCTAACCGCAAAAATGATCCTAAGAGAAGACGATAATTCAAAATATCGATTTTTTTAAAATTAATTAGCTCAAGAGACATTCGGTTAACGAGCTTTTTCATCTTTTGAATTTGCTTGAAATATGGAATGCAGTTGAAAGAGGAACTGCTTCAATAATTCTCTCAACCGCTCACTGTCAACTTCCTATGATCGGTCACTATGCTGCTAACATAATTTGAATTTCTCGAAAGCATAAATAATCGAAATAGAAATGAGTATGACAGAGTGACGAAGAAAATATTACCTCAATCATTCCCAAAACATCACCTCGCCCGAACTCTTCGATTATTTTCTTACCTTCCACAGATCGAAGTCGTCCACTTAAAAGGACGAATATTGAGTCAGCTACATCACCACTTCTAAAAAAGGTAATTAATTTTAATACAGCTTACAGACTACTTTGGATCAATTTTTTTGATAAGTTAAGCTCTGAAAAGAGGACTCACCTGTATACAGCCTGTCCAGAATCAAGCAATACCCAGTCAATTGCAAAATCTACATTTCGAACGAAAGAACTTAATCGTCGAATAACTGAGTGCGCTACTGGCAGTACGATTTCTGGATGGATATCAACCAATCTTAACATTAATCATCAAAAAAAAACCTGTAATTATTAACAAAAAAGTAAACCAAGCTATTAAATATTGGTAACTCGCCGACTGCATTGAAATCCTTGATGGTTTTTTGAAAGATGAAAATAATGAAGAGAAGTAAATTAAAACTGACCTGATTAAGTCACAATTAGCTCAACTTTAACTAACTTTTTTGGCTTTATTTTTGTAATGCCATCAGAGACCTAGTAAGAGAACAGGATAAAAACTAACTCGAAGAAATCTTTCCTCGAAATAGTGGCATATATTGCACATGTATGAGATCGAACTGTAACAAACCACGGCTCACCGGTGAGTAATTGTAATCCGCCGACAAGTTCGCGTGGATATATGAAAATGTGTTCTTCATCCGTATTTTCATCCTCACCATCAATCGGCTCCTTAAATCAAATTTCTTTAGAATTACGAAACGGTTGATCTCACATCAAACCACTTCATCTGCCATATTATCTTCCCAATTTACGCATTTTATCCAACATCCAACATCTAACATTAGGGAAATTAAAGTTAAATCGGCATAGGTTTTTGTATAAAAAACAGTTAAACACGTCAAATTTCCATATTTCAACTACTATAGAACAAAAAAAAAAAAAAAGAAAAAAACCTGTGAAATAGTCAGGACACCACCGAGAACCATAATTAACAGTTCGTCTTCAGAATTTTGTTCTACAATAAGATGCTTTTCGGGGACATTCTCAATGGCTACACGGCCTGCGAAAAGTGATACCGCTTCAGCACTAACACCTAGGTGAAGTACTTCAGCAAACCATCGCTGTGCTGTCGCCAAATATTCTTTCAAATCTTAAAACGAAAATGAAATTTGTGACTGATGTGTAGAATTCATGTCAATGTATTTGAAAGAAATTGAAAACTGAAATGAAATTCTGAATGGAGACAATAACAATCCACCATCAGTGCTGTTTATGCGATGAGCACGGGATCGCATTTTGCCTTGCAGACGAACCGAGCAAGTAGTTCCAGATGAATGCCGATGGCGCTCATCGATATTACGTCTTTCATCAGGACGCTGCAATAAGCTAGATATGTAATATTTCTGACTACATTAAATGGATAAAATGTTTGACAAAAATATTTTCCAGAACCTTAAAAATAAAAAATTCTTTTGAAGTAAGCTTTTGAAGAAAAAAATCGTACTATTACTCGGATCAACATGAAACGAATATTACTGAATTCACCTTTTTCGCTAATTCGCTGCTCAAGCCGAGATATTGGTGAAGCGTTGTAAGAGTAACATGTAGTAGTCGTGTTAATACAATTTGAATTGGTCGAACCCAAAATTTAGGATTCTTGACGAATGAATCCCGAAAACTGTTTGTGCTGCACCTATAATAGATTTTCATATATTATATCAGAAAACTCAAAGTTATCCGAAAAATAAAACTCTTGAGGATGTCCGTTTTACGAAAAATAAAAATGTATAAATATCTTCTTCCTAATTTAAATTTTATTGATAGCTATTGATTTACATAGTGCTTTTTTATATTTGTTGTTTTACTGCTTTTTTCACGCAGTGTGTAACGCTCCAAAGCATTGTACTATACTATTTACTTCGAAAAATTTTTAATTTTGAAGAATTCCAACCTTCGAAAATTCTAAAACAGCCTGAACAAGAAATAAATAATGTGGCTTTGTCGAAGAAGTTTTAAAATAATTTCTATTCTATCGGTCATTGAGTGTTGCACAAATGGAGTAAAATAATGATAGCAGTCGTATTTTGGATGAGAGTTTGATGAGCTTTTACAGCTCAGAAATTTCTTCCGTCCAGACCCATAGAAAACTAAAAATTAAAAAAACGCCCGATGATGCCACTGAAAACTTATAAGCTGCCCCAAAACCATTTTATCCAAAATTGGAAATTTGAAAAATCTCTAATAACACATGAATTCCTATAGAAAATAGTAAAGCCATATTGTAACAGAAAAGAACTTTTTCATTCTTATAACATTGGAAACTAAATACTATCGATCCATAAATTCATAAAAAAAGAAATAAAGGACTCCAAATTTTATATTAAGATTTCTTATTTAATATATTTTTGATTTGGAAATTTATCAGCTTTCATTCTAGTTTCACTTTTAATTGGAAATACTTCATCGATTCTTTAATTAAAGCCAGAAATTGAAAATGATTCTTCTGTAGATGTTGCATTGAATTTTGCTCCAAACAAATTATTTAGCTCGTTAAGTCATTACAGATGACCTGTCACGATTCAAAAGCTTACGAAATTTACTACTTCACAAAGCTATAATAACAACCAGATCACTAATTTACAGCTAAAATACGGATGAAAAGAAGTATATGCGGAAAACATAGATAAAGAAGAACTAACAGCAGTAGAAATACACAATAAAGGTTGTTATGGCCAAATAAGTTTGTTATTGTTTGTCATAGATGCATTTTGTCAAAATTTAACGTAGTATATAGTGATGAAAAAACTCATGTCATTATTACTACTCACAGAGCTCAGTATTTCCCCACTCTTTTTATATTTTTCATTTCGTCATTATATTCTTCTCTTAGTTTTAATAAACAATCTTTGACAATAGTAGGAAGTATAAAAACATACCTGGCAATTCGACATGCCGTCAAAGCTCTCACCGATATATTCCGGAAAGTTATTTCATGATTCTGAAAGAAAATTAAACATCAAGACAAAGAAAGTTTAGCAAAATGGGAAGATAATTTATATGATATAAGGGAATACATCTTCATTATTATCTGGCAGAATTCTGAACTATAACAAGACAATATAGCACCGTTTCCGATACAAGAAACTGTTTAACAAAACTTGAATTATACCATCAAGACATCCAAAATCGACAGAAGACTAAAGAAGCTATCGCCAACCGTAATTTTACGAACCATAAGTTCTTTTCCTTCAGTATGCTATAATACGTGAATTTTAACTGTCTATTCATAATCCAAATTGCAACCATAAATTAGAAGAGACTGAATGATATCAGATTTGAACGAAGCAATTCTTAGTCCTACTGTTTTTCTTTATTTCAAAAATATACCGTTATAAAGACAGCAATGATCCCTTCCAAAACAACAATGATGTAATTATCCTTATCACCAGGTCTGATCAGATAATCATTCTCTCTATATTCCTCTACAGCTAGACCCTTCCATTGTGCATACCATTCCGATGGCAGTTCCAACATCCTAAAATTTGTCCAGTTATAAATGTACAACCAACGGATTAGAAAAAAAATGAGAAAGCTTTCAGTCCGATGATTTCAATTCCAATTAATATAGTAGACTCTGTTTGCTGCATTTTGATATTTATTTTCTGTAATTCAGTGATCGTGCCGTTATCAAATTTGAGAGCAGTCTTTCATGGCAGAGTTTTCAATATTAATTACTTGATATTGTGTAGAACGTAATACACTTCTGGTTTCTCATTTTGTGGAACATTAGGAACTTCTGAGGGCTCAAAAAACTGAGAAGGAGGTCTAGGGAGTGTTCTTTTCGTCATTTCCGAGAGCTGTCGCTGGAATTTCGCGCTACTACCATGGACAATGAAGCTGAAAAGTTGGGAAGCGTGAATTTCATTTCATCATTGATAAAGAAAATATATTTTCTAAATTGCTAAGCTTAATCAAAAGTTCCAATGATAAATAAATTCTGTTCCAAATATCTACTGATAAAACTTAAGAAGTAAAAATAATCAATAATGAACGGAGTTGAGGGAATTAAATGGACAATCGTGGAGAGATTTTCAATTAAAATCTCAAGAAAGACTGCAAACAGGACGAAAATGGAGCAGCAACAAACTCTTTGGCAGCACGAGCAAGTTGAAGTGGACCAACATTGGAATGTCGACGTCTTATGGGTGTTCTCCGTGAGAATAGAGGATATTCGCCACTGCCCGCCGATATTGGTAGATAATTTGCCTTTTGAAACTGAAGAAAAACAATTCTTTAAATTCCGCATTTTTGTATACAGTTTGCAGCATCCAATATATGATTACATAAAATAGCTTCAATTATTGCATGCATGTAGCTGCACGCAGCATTTCTACCGGGTTCTTTTTATATGTTTCCACTGTGGGAAAGATATCAATTTTTTGCCATCAAAATATCAGTGTTGTTTTGCCCGCCTATTACTACCTTTTTTGCTTGAAAACTGATAATAAAATAAAGGAATAGGAAAACAGCAATTTCAGAAGAACAGTATGAAAGAACCAAAGATTCTTCGAAAGCAAAAATACATCGAACAGTCGATTTTCTTCTGGAAGCACTTCAGAACTTTGTCTGTTATGCGTCGTCATTACTCGTTACATGTGGTGTAGATAAGATTTCTTTCCAAAACGATAACGCTCCTGCTATGAGATCACATCATCCAAATTCCACAGGTGGATTAATCTTTGAAATTACGCCGCAAAACCGCTCGTCCTTTTCATGATTATTTCATCCATATTATCAGCAAATAATCACGCTTAAATTTACCCGTGAAAAAGCATCCGCATAACAGACAGGCAATTTCAGCAAAAATCCAATATTATCACGGTATCATGATATTCTTTCCGTCAAAAGCATTAAAAATCTGACTTCGATTTCAAGAAAGAAGAGTCGAAATCCCACGAAAGACTCGAAAAATTCCACTTAACAATATACATTTCTTAATTATAGCCAACTTTTTTAACTATAGGATACAAACTATTCGACTTCTTCCGTCGTTGCCAATCACAAAGCACTTTGTTACCTCGTTTTTTTCGTCCACATTTTGTTAGGTACGAACAAAGGGACGTTAAAAAAAATTTCTAATCCCATTAAAATTGCAAATATTAAAAAAAAACAGGCTCACCGCGAAACCACACTGCGCACTTCCTTAGAACCGCACAGCCGGTATCCGCCGTACAAACTGCAAAAAGCTTATACTGTTCATTAAAAAACACTATCAATGCAAATTTTATGTAAAACTATGAATCCAACAAAATTTCAGCGTTTTAAAGGTTAATGATCTAAGGCCTAAATTGACTATCAACCTAAGAACGGTTACGACGCAAATCTGCTCCACCTAAGTTATTCATCGACGAAACTTGAAATGAATCCATGTTCTATTTGAAATCTTGACAGTCCCGTCAAATAACGAAGGTCTAATATACAGCGACTTCTTGTTCATCTTTCAAAACATGAGAAGAATAAGCGTGTCTCACTGTCGGACTCTACGAATGTGAAACTGAACGCATCTTCCAGAATCGACTTTTCAGTGTGAATCATCATGTGAGAATGTAAGGTGAAAGAAGAGGACCAGAAGCGAAAACATGACAAACGGATGAACGACACTGGATCTAGAGAAGGAAAAGATGAATTTAAATAGGAATTGGGCTGAGGCTGAAGCATGATGATGATGATGATGATGATACTACCATTAAATTGCGACAAATTTTCCGAGCATCTCGAACCCAATCCACCGTTCGCCTATCTTTTTCCAAACGTCGATTGCGCGCTAATCCCAAGGAAATTCGATTGCTTGGACGATCTAAATCGCTATTTTCTTCTTCTTTTTCACGAACTGGTGAAACATCACGGCGATCACCTTAACAATTAATAAAAATTACTGACTAGCTTTTTCTTTCTTTTTACATATCTTTGCTCATATACTCGAATCTTCGAAGCAGTATACTTTGTATCTAACAAGCACGAGGTTGCCGCCCATCCATCGTCAAATAAGATTAAGCACATCATTCCTAGTAAGCAGCCACTCCCCTTATTTGCCATATACTTTGATGGATAAAATGAGTGAACCAAATTACTAATAGTCAACTAAAAAATCTAATGAAATTTTTTAAAATTAATAACATTAGTGGAAGTAATAGAATTTTCAAACCATGGAAAATGTATGCAATGAAGAATAACTAAACATACAACGCTTTTAGCTTACTTCGATTAAATGCTCAAAGGAAGGAAATTATTCAGTTCCGATCAAAAAAAGAAAACATAAATCTGAGAAATGAATTTCGCCTTTTTATAAAGAAAGAGTAATTTAATAACACTGCTTGGCGAAAGTTAATCACTAAAGAATTACTTTCACTGTCGCTGATATCTTCGGTATCGACAGGTTTTGCAAAGTGGGCATTAAGCTTACAAGCAATCAGTAATGCAAGGATTACTGAACCAAAGAACAGTGCCTGAAAGTGATGTAAATTATGCTGTAACACTCACAAATTCCTCATTGAGAAATGTATCGGATCCTACAGTTTCCTGAACCGTAACTTCTTCCCTGGTTATATAATTACCGAAAATAATTTCATGCAGACAATTGATCTAATTTTTTAAAATTAAATTTCAAATAATTTTGTTCATGTTAACCTTATATATTCTACAAGTCAATTATGCCCACATTTAAACAGTGAATGATTCAACGAAGTTCATAGAACAATAGCCACCGGTTTTAACGAAAATGTACGAAAACCATGGCTTTCAATACCCAATGAGGTATAACTATGACATCTTGACGTATACGTACGTCGAATATAACTTATCATTCAAATCCGATTCGTTACTTTCATTATCAACCTATGAGCTTTACAAAACGGTACCATTTCCCGGTCATTTCGTATATCTTCCGGAAGTCAAATTCTAATGTCCAATAAAAACAATGGAGAAAAAATAAGGCAACAAAAAAAAAGAACCAAAAAATAAAATAATGACGGAAAACGTACGTGTTCCGTAATAAAATAAGCGACTAGCAGAGCTGAATCGATAAAAATTGTTAGCGTTGAAAGCATACCGGAAATAAAATTGGTTGGTGGAGATTAAAAAACAGAGGAGTGAAAATTCCGGAAATACATATCTGAAATGAAAATAAAATAATCCAATAGGAGGAAGCATCTGGGAGGCATTATTGAAAAGGATCTATAAAACTGTTTTAATATCTTGTGAACTTAGACATTTGCGCGTTTCTATTTCAGATCAACAATCTTTGCTTTGTGATATTTTCATTACAGCAACTTCTTATCCTCTGAAATCATCATTCAGATGGATGTGAAAGTATCTCATTCTTGTCATAAATGTCGCAGAACACGCTAAGCAAATCATTAAGCAAATCTAGTATTAACGTAAACTATATGGAGCAACAATATACGTTTCTATATTATACATTAGCTTCAACCTTTTCCCAGTGCAAATTACCCAATTTGGAATTTTGAAAAATTATTTCTCACAATGATACTGTGATGAAGACAAAGGAATTAAAAATTTTTTCCAAATATAAAACGAATGCAATGGAAGAGAACAGCCAGCTATTTTTTTTTTTTTTTAAATATGAAATGTTGGGTAAAATGTCTGGGAGGAACTATTGATTTAATTAATTTTCTGCTTTTAAAAAAAATGAATATAATTGTTCCTCTACACTAGACAAACTGATACTGTTGCGTATTTAAACTTTGGGTCATATTTTTGAATCTAAGTTGACGTAAGAACATTTAATTAATTATAGGAGAGAAAGAATTGTCATTAAACGCTATTAAAATGATCACAAAGATATGGAGGACAACAATAATTAGAATGAGTAAGAAGATTAGACGATAGCATGATGACGGAGAGAGAGAGAGAGAAAGGAAGAGAAGTTTCGTAAAGAAATTAATTTACCAAACAATTCAACAATCGAATAATCAATCAACTAAATAATTTATAAGTAGGATAACTAATTTATTAATTAATTCAATAATCGAATAAATAATTTATTAACGAGTGAATAAATAGATTGTATTTGTTGAATACATTTCAAATAACATGTATCCTATGTCTCTTTCCGTCCCCTTGTCATTTTCCTCAACGTTCGTATCATTTCTCATTATCTATCGACCGGTGTTCATTTAATTCCAAACTACTCCAAATTGTTTATTCCGATAACATATTTAAAATGATCAATGCCGATAGCATATAGTATTGCTTTTCTGTTCTTTTCATCCCCCCAAAAAAAAAAAGAAAAAAAATTCAAATCTGGTTTTTAATTCTATTATTTTTAAATTTAAATAGTAGCACATAAATATAGCATAAATAACGCTTTTTCAGGGAAATTCTATAATTACAAGGAACACTGCAAAAATATGCCTATGGTAAGAAATGTGAATTAAGGTAAAAGTTCAAAATTAATCACCTTAATCTACTAAGAGATCTAAAAGAAATTGTTATATTTCCCCAAAAATTATCAGAACATCAATTTTTTTTCTCATCTTCACAATTTTTCCATTCAATTTTATTTATCATTCATTGCTAAATCAAAATTAATTTTCATTTAAATATCATCCGATAATTCTTCAACATAAATTTTCATAGAGATTAAATAAAAATGAAATATCTAACGAAAGTAATTAAATACAAGAAATTAATTCTGTTTTTATCGAGTAAAATTACGAACAACAAAATTTAATTAACCTTACCCAAAAAAAAAAAAAACCCCGCGAGACAACCTTACCAATTGAATTAACTTAAATGAACGTCCATCTGCTCACTCTTTGCTATCTTTTTGCTACTCTTATTCACTCTCTATCTTTATCACTCTATAAGTACATACATATTCTTTCTATTATTTCTCACTTTCTTCATCCTCATTCGTTTACTCGGAAAGCGTTCACTTTTTATATGCCTCCTCAATCCCTTATAATACAATGTTTCGATAAACTAGCAAATCTTAGTTTTCTCTCAAATTATCATACTCTTTTCGTCTTTTATTTTCAGTTTACAAAAATGACCTCGCTGACCTCTTATGATTAAAGTTCAATTATTAAATAATGGCTTAAAGGATAGCTTATCCATTCCTTGGTAAGGTCAATTTAAGTATCTTTTCTGTTCCAAAAATTTCAAGGATTTCTGGGAAAGTTTTCGTTTGTCCACAACGGGCTATCATCATCCGGTCACTCATTACATATTTATCTAACGGTCAAATAGGGGAAAAAAAAAGCATTCTTGCTAATGACCTTTCAGAACTTTCCATCTAATTTATCCGCTCTATATATCCAGTAATGAATTTTTTAAACAAATAATAGCTACATCAATTCCTATTATCTTTGACCAATCGATATTTTTTAATAATACAATTTCAAAAAAAAAAAAAAAAAAAAAAGAAGTGAAATTAAGCTATAAAATTAGTCACGAAATATGGGAAAAAAAAAATTCGTATTTTCCGTCTTATTAAATTACTTGAAAATTTTCGAAAAAAAATTATACTTCTATAAAATTTCAGCAAAAAAAAAAAAATAAAAATATAACAGTCAATTAGTTTATTGCTGTAAATTGATTGAATGTATTAAAATATTACAAAATTAATAATACTAATCAAAAAAAAAAAAAAAAAAAACCTCATCTAAATTAAAAGTTTTCATTGAAATAAGAAATTAACATACATAAAATAGTGAGAAAGTGAGAGATTTATACAAACAAAAACAAAAAAAAAAAAAAAAAGGAAAAAAGGAAAAAATAAATGAGGAAAAATCTAGATATGGAGAGAGAGAGAGAGGGGAGGGGAGGGGGAGAGAGAGAGAGAGGGGAGGGGGAGAGAGAGAGAGAGAGAGGGGTGAAATAGATAGAAATATTGTGTATTTTAGTCAATGACAAGACATTATTACTCAGTTAGTCTAGGCTAATCCAATCTTTTCCAATAGACAATATGAAATAAGTCGTTTTGCTAAAGTTTAGGCTATGAAAAGTTTTATCCATTTCAAGCCTATTATTTGTCTTCTTTTTGCAAATCCTTTTGCTAGCAAATAAATATTATGATATATAATCGATCAATAAAAAAAGCTTTCTCGTACTAATAGTAAATGTATGAAATTTTAATTCTAATATCCTTTCATTATTCTATGACTAATTCTAAAACGAAAGAAAAATTTCAATTTTTTCTTTTTTTTGCTTAAAAAAATGATGTAATGTTAAATTATAATCTTATTTTTATATTCCGATCAGATCATTCATCAGTCTTTTCTACCCTATCATTTCCTTCATGAATTTATTTTCCTCAGTGAGAGAAAATGATGAAGAAAGATAATTGAATAAAATTATAGAGTAAGTATAAGTAATTTTATTTTTCCGAAGAATATTTCATAAAATTCAAATGAATCAACAAATTATGACAATTGTTTAAGCCAAAAAAAAAAAAAAAAAAAGACGGTTCAGTTCAATAACAAACTGAACATAACATTCAGTGATAAAATTATTAATTTGTTAACAGGAAAAACAAGAGAGATCATAATGAAATAACTCTATGAGAGAGAAAGAGGGAGAGAGAGAGAGAGAGAGAAAAAGCATTTGTTTTGAACATTAAGCCCAAGAACTCTCTGAATGACAAGAGGAAGAAGGTGAAGGTACTTATTATTATATAAAAACAAGTTTGTCACATTTAACATTGTATCAGAGATCCTCATGTGTAATACAAAGCTAAAATCTTTACACTTACGCATGTCGAAAGTTCAACTTTTTACAACACATAACATATTAGCTCTATCGCCATACAACATATCCATTTCACCAAAATTACATCTCTCGCAACAAATATCCATAAAGAACACCAAATACATACAGACATACATACATACATACATACATACGTACACACACATACACACATACATAGTACAAAGAAGAGTGAAGCGTTTGTTTCTACTGTTCGTAATTTATCATAAGGATATAGTATCCTGAGAATAGAACAAGATATTATTTCCGGAAACTACAATATCAAGTTATTATTATCATAAATTAAAAATTGATTAAAATTAATGATTCAAACGAATAAATTTAATTATTTGTGGGGGGAAAATAAAAAGAGAGAATAAATATTGTTAGGGAATTTTTTTTTTTTTTTTTTTTTGAAAGAGCACAAATTGAGAAATGTCATTGTTATCGAAGTGAATAAATTGTGAGTAATGAAGCAATTATCGATAAATTTTGCATTATATATTAAATTTATTCTTTTCATAAAATTTGACCCAAATCCCCCATGAATACAACTATATTACAATCGATATAATTCATTTTTATACAAACAAATTGATTCAATCAATAATTGAAGTAATGTATTATTCTTTACAGTATGTTATGTAAATAAGTTATAAAATTCTTGGTATCAAACGCTTACAAGCAAATAATAATGCAAAGATTATTGTATCAAAGAATAGCGTCTAAAAATGAAATTTATAAATAGCTAATTAAAAAGTATGTTATATAATTCCAATATGGATCGTACAATTACCTGAACCGTAACTTCTTCCCTGGTTATACAATTACCGAAAATAATTTCATGCAGACAATTGATCTAATTTTTTAAAATTAAATTTCAAATAATTTTGTTCATGTTAACCTTATATATTCTACAAGTCAATTATGCCCACATTTAGAAGTTCATAGAACAATAGCCATCGGTTTTAACGAAAATGTACGAAAACCATGGCTTTCAATACCCAATGAGGTATAACTATGACATCTTGACGTATACGTACGTCGAATATAACTTCTCATCATTCAAATCCGATTCGTTACTTTCATTATCAACCTATGAGCTTTACAAAACGGTACCATTTCCCGGTCATTTCGTATATCTTCCGGAAGTCAAATTCTAATGTCCAATAAAAACAATGGAGAAAAAATAAGGCAACAAAAAAAAAGAACCAAAAAATAAAATAATGACGGAAAACGTACGTGTTCCGTAATAAAATAAGCGACTAGCAGAGCTGAATCGATAAAAATTGTTAGCGTTGAAAGCATACCGGAAATAAAATTGGTTGGTGGAGATTAAAAAACAGAGGAGTGAAAATTCCGGAAATACATATCTGAAATAAAATAATCCAATAGGAGGAAGCATCTGGGAGGCATTATTGAAAGGAATCTATAAAAGTGTTTTAATATCTTGTGAACTTCGACATTTGCGCATTTCTATTTCAGATCAACAATCTTTGCTTTGTGATATTTTCATTACAACAACTTTCTGTCCTCTGAAATCATCATAAATGTCGCAGATTGGAAGGGATATTTAAGAAATTTAATGACTGTGCAAAGCAAATTCAATGTTAACGTCCTACTTTAAATTCAGCCATTATGCAAATTTTGCTTTTCGATATTTGTTATAACGTCATGGCTTCTTCATCGAATACAAATAGAATGATATCGATAGCAAAACTAATTCTATTCAATTAATTACAGAGAAAAATAATTAGGAGACAAATAATGAATCTACCAGGTAATTCTATAATAACTTTTTCGAAGTTCATCTTTCTGTTATTTGTTATATTTTACAATTACTTTGCTAAAAAATGATTAGCAATGCTCCCATTACTTAGCCAACGATTTACAACATTTCCCTATAAACAAATTGCTTGAAATAATCAATGATAGCTTTTGGAATGCTTCATTTCACATTCTAATCCATGCATTTAATTTTTCAAAAATTTTATCAATAAATAAGCAGCAATTGTTTTATTTACAAAGAGATTCATATGATCGATCACTTTTTATTTAGTTAAAAATCAACAGACTTTTTTGTTATAATTATAATTTTTAAATTTTCCAAAGCTTATCAATTTATAAATGATTTCATTTTCAAACTTCAATTTGGATAATGAATTTTTTGCATTTAGCATTATTTATAAGCATGTATAATCTTGCAAAGCAAAATGAATATGCAAGATTTATTTCTTGTTACTTTAATATGCCAAAATCATTTCGTGGGATAATCAGACAATTAATAATTGTTATATTCTGGTCAAATGATTACATCAATTGAAGATAATAAAATTTCATTGCAATTCACTGAAGCAAATAAATCATTGTAAAAAAATATCTGAAAATAAATCAGAATAGAATTTGAAATCAAAAAATTTTTGACCATTTTGAAAATTTCTGTTAACTTTTAAACGTTTTTTTTTTCCTCTCTCTCTCTCGCTGTTCCTCATTGTAACAGAAAGAAAAAAAGAGAAACACTTTCATAAAATTTCTAATCTTTTGATGTTTAAAAAATCGAATGAAAATTTAATAGAGGAAAACGAGGTAATCAATGATACTGAATACATTCATCATTATAAATTTTAAATTTAATTAGAATACAATATTTCTACAAACACACATCAATCTTTACATATATTGTGACAAATAACAGTAAACAATTGACTGAATTGAAGTAATTTTTAGAATGTAAAATTTTTATAAAACTAACAATTAATCACAGTCTATGCTTGGTAATAAATTGCATATTAATTAGAATTTTCCAATCGAAGTTGAAAATTTAACCAACAAAATCATTTTATTATCATTTTAGACTTTAGAATAGATCAGATCAATTAGTTTTGTTATCATTAGATAATATTCAGGGATATAATTAACATCTTTCTTGTATGTTTGAAATTTTGAAAATTTTTTCAAATATTCGATTTTTGCGCTATATCCGTAAATGGAAGAATTAAAAAAAAAAAAAAAATTTTTTTTTTTACCATACAGTACTTCGCGATATTATATTTTATCAAGGAAAGTAGGAAGAAATTTAACTTGGGAAATACTATTACCTATTGAAATTTATCAATGGAGGGAAGTATTTGAGTGGGAAGAAATTTCAAAATGCTATTGTCACATCTATCTATAACAGTGAATGTGAAAATGAAAGAATTGTTGATGTGATTTCTTCATTGTATCATTTTGTATTGCTTAATTGATAGCCATTATTTTGATCTTCAAAAGAAATTTAAAAAAAAATGATCAATTCATCCATCCGCATAAGATTACCATTCTCAGATATGTTATCTGTTTAAATTAGTATCATCATTTTATCGTTTATCCATTTCCTTTCTTTGTTAATTTAATTTTGTCATTTCATTTTTCATTAGTTTACGATAATTACATTTACTGTCGGAATCATCAGAATGGATCAGTTAAGTCATTTAGACATTGTCATTCTGACCTCATTTCCTGAATGTTTAGGAAATGTTAGTAATTAAATAGCTTGCCTATTTTTAACTCATTTCCAATTTTTTTTTGTTATGTGATAATAAGATATTATCAATATCACAATACATTATCATTTCGATCAATCATATATCTTTTGATGATAACGATAATTTCCTATCGAATACGTTGTAAGCAGCCTAAAAATGTTCCGTTCTATTTAACCAATATCACCTGTGATCATTTTAATAATGATTATGACGTGATCGACCTCATTTATTAATCCATATGTGCATTTCCTTTTTTTTTTTTCTTAGAAAACAAGGGATCTGATGAGAGAATTAACAGGATATATCGTATTTCATTATTATCCGGTTATCCTCAAGTTTGTATATTGCCGGAATCAATGATGAATCATTCATTTGAACTTTTAACTTTATCAAAGCCTTCTTTATAGTTTAACCTTTCCCTAATTTAATAGTTTAATTTGATACGAAGTAATTTTGTAAATCAGAATATAACTGAATCATTTCTAAATAAGAAAAAATGAGAGAAAGATTCATCGAAATGGTTACAGGCTTTATAATGAGAGTTTAAAAATGAATTTTCTGATAAATGAAATCAAAATTTTAATCGTAATTTGTTACCCAACTTGTTTCCCTCAAACTATCCAAGAATTTTAACTTTTCAATTTTCAACGATAATTCAACTCCTTGCTAATGCAAGAAGAACAAACTGTACTCACAGTGCAAGTTTTGACTGTTATTATCATTATCAGTAAAGGTAAATGATAATGATTAGTGATTACAATTCTGGCAAGTGATAAAAGATGTTAATGAAAATACACATCTAAATGAATTTTGGATGATTTGAATGATCTCTAATCTAATCAATTATCAAATCATGCATATATTCTTTGGCTTTATGAATGGAATTGAAAACTTTTCGAAGTCTTCAATGGAAACTAATCTATGGCTTTATCATTGTTACTATTGGTTGAGGATCAGTGATCGATACTGTAACATGTTAATGACCCCGATAATGAAATAGTTAAGCTTCATATCAATAATGATAGCAATAATCTCTCTCCCTTATTAGCAATCAATGATTAATGATCATTTTTTTGTAATGACCAATGAATAGTAGTCAGTATGATATAAGGAGAAAGCTAACAGGTGAATTATAGGGATAGGAAAAAGTTGAAAGATAGGAGGATGTTGCTACTGTCAAGAAATATGGTGACAATGCGTGGGTTGGGATGAAGTGACGTCATCGTTTTGATATGTTGTAGCATCACAAGCGTATTGTTCAGTTCTGAGTAAGGAGAGGAGTTAATAGAGATGAAATGAAATCTTTCTTGAATTTTAGAGAGAAGAAGAGAGAGAGAGAGAGAGGGAGAGAGAGAAGAAGAAGAAAAGAGGGAGTGAAATGAGAGAGAAAGAGAGGGAGAGAGAGAGAGAGAGAGGCGGTGTGTATATATCTATCTATATATATGTGTGTATAGCAAACTGCGCATTGATTTTTGGGGAAGCGAAGAGTGTTATAGCTTGTTCCTGAACTTTCGCCAATGTCATCATTATTGTTACTTGGTGACACCCTATTTCCACTAACTCTCATAACCTTTTCTTTTTTTTTTTTTTTTTTTTTTTTTTTATTCTAATACTCTCAACTATTTTCATTAACTTTCTTCTCATTTCTGACCTTTTTTTTTTTTTTTTTATCTTATTTGTATTCTTGAAATAGCCTTTAGTTACTTTCTAACTTTTTTCATCATTCTTCACTTCCCACAATTCTCACAATCATTCTTCTCTCACTCTCAATCATTTTTTATTTCTCTTTCTTTTTACTCTCAACCATTTTCATCACTTTTTTTTTTTTTTTTTTCCATCGTTATTCTATTTCATTTAAGCAGATATTTGCATAGGACAAGGAAATGCTACTTCCAGATATATGAATTTGTTTGCTCATCAACTGGTTTGTTCGATTTCTTCCTTATATGTTTTAAATATTACTTATTTCCACATAGATACATCAATCATTTATTCTGATATGATAATTTTATGATGTAATAACCCCTTTTGACCTTTATAATTTATTCTTCATTAAAAGTGCTAATTTTAATATGCTCATTTATCATTGTATTATCATTTATTCGGTTAGCAAAAAAATCATTCATAGAATGATTTTTTAGGCTTAATTAAACTTTTTTTTTTGAAGCTTTTCATTCACTTGTATGTTTGTGAATGTAACACATATGTAAATGTATATTTAATGTACTTATGAAGGTTAAGTAAGATTCTTTTGCATGACACTGTTAATATATTACGAGAAATTTATCAATAATTACTAATATCGTTGCTGTAAGAGTGGCTTGAAATAATAGGAAGTTAAAAAAAGAGACATAGACGTTTATTTTGGAAGAGATCGAATTATTGATAGCTTTGGTTGTTTCTCTTTGTCGCAGACTTTTTAAAACTATATTCTTTTCCAGAAATCCTCTTAAAATAGTTTTAAATTGAAGTACGTGAAGCGTGAAGCATTTTTATTGCAAAAGGAATAAGCGAAAGATTTATGTTCATGTATTAGTTTTGTTTTTTTTTTCTTTCATTTCAGGGATCACGATTGGATTTGGATTTTATTGGCAGTAACGTTATGACGAGAATTGTATTGAAATACTCATTGGTAGGATGTCTATAGGAATGAACTAATTATTAATGAAAAAGGTCGAAATCAAACAGTCGAAATGAAGTAAGCCATTTTGTTTGGATAGTCAATTTTATTAAGTTATTTGAGAGCAAAAGAGGACGAAAAGAGAGTAAATGAAATTTTTATCCATATTTTATCACTTATAGTGGTGATCATTGATTTCTTCATCTTCTAACAGAGTACAATTATGCGACTGTACCACTGACAGTTTTTGTATCAGTTTTGTTTTCCAATATTTTATTTTAGCAGTAAAAATAGTGGAATTTTTATTTGTCTTTAGAATTTTTTCCAACAGATTTGCATATATGCGAAAGTATTCAGTGAGTGCTGCCATTGTTTTTTTCCTCACATTTCATTTTAATCTCAAATATTTTTAGAATGTCGCCATTCTTTTTGTACTATGGAAAGGTTTTGGATTTATTCAGGAAAACCTACACGGATGATTAGACCCTAGGACGAGTGTTTGACAGTCGAGATAATTAGGTCACAAGTTAGTAATACCGATAGATGATCAGAACGGAGATTTTTCTTAAGCAATTAGCAATAAGTAGTTGTTTTACCTATCAGAGACAAAAACTGATATTTCCGGTTGGTATGTGCCTAGTTGCATGTAAATGTATTATGTATATATATATGTATATATGTATGTGTTTGTATGTGTGTATGTGTATGTGTGTTTATATGTATGTATGTGTCTGTGTATATATGTATGTTTGTAGGAATTGATAAAAAGCTTCCAGCAACCTTCATTTGTTTTATTTTCGGGAAAGAACAAGCTTGGAGCTCCCTATTGGTGTATGCCCTCATCATTAGCACCTCACTGCAACCTATTCCGCTGAATTTCATTTTCTTGATTTTTTTTTTTTTTTGTTGATATAAGCAGCAAATAATAGTATTGTCCAACTGATTTTATCCTTATCAGCTGATTTTGTGAATGGGTGGTAATGAAAGCAATCTTTCTATGCTTCGTAAGTCTCAAAATTCTGGTCATCTTTCATGGAAGTTTCTGTACTGTATATAGTTAGGTAATACGCCTCAGTGAATGAGAAATCATGGAGACAGTCTTGATTACTAAAGTGGATATCTGTTGAAGGTATTTTTCACTTAATGATTTTGATCTCGTAAATTGTTGGGGAGAAGAAGGATGATAATTAAAGACTATGATTTCTGCTTTCTTGAAATTAGTTTTACTAAACACGGAAAAAAGGTATGCACCTGTATATATGGAAGCATTTTTATCAATATATTTTTGTATCCATGAACGTGTGTGTCATTTTTTTTGGTATGTACCTGCCTTTTTTACGCCGTGTGATTTAATTGAATTCACGTGCCTGGTTGACAAAAATGATATTATACGCTTTATTGTTAGTGTAGTGATGTCGCTATATATTTATTGGTTTTTGCTCCTGAAACTTTTAGGATTTGATATGAACTGACTAGTGAAATAAAAAAAAAAAACGTTATATTAAAAAATGATTTTGTGGTATTTCTCTAACGAGCTGACAGAAGAAGGCAGATGGTGTTTCCGGTGTAATATATTAATCATTCACTGTTTTAGAATTAATGTCCTCATTCGTGACGACAAATAATTTTTCTTGCACTTTCTATTCTCAATTTCTTAGCTCAAAAAAAAAAAAAAAGTTTGTTAAGATTGATTTCTGGTTATTTATTGTGCATTCTTTCATTTCCAATGTATGTATTTATACGTGTGTGTATGTGTCTTTAATTCCGGTTCTATACACCCAGCAGTGGAATGTCCAAGTTCTCAAGATGTGTACTTTTAGTGTAGCTATTGCTTGTCTACTTACCTATCTAGCTGTAGGAATTTGTGACTCGTCACGTTTTGGCATCATACATTTTCTGGACAAGCCTTAGATAATTATTATTTATCACTATCTTTTGTTAGTTCTGTTTTTTCGTCAGCACATTCTTACTACAAGTTAAAAAAATTTTTATTCATTTGTTGGGACATTTCAACTAATTCTAGGGTGAATAGACTGGTACATTGTTCATTTTTTTTGTACTTCTTGAATGAAAAATATTCTGAGTAGGATAGTGTTTCTAAGTTTCAACTTATTCTTCATACTAAGAGCAAGTCAAATGATCGGGTTGAGTTATTAGAAATTCTTTTGTGTGGTAGATGATATGTAGTTAGTATTTAAGTTAAATTAATACATAGTTAATGGTCGAAAAGGAGGGAATGAACTATGTATCGATTTAATTTAAATATTAACTTCATATCATATCATCACGTACAAGGAATTCTGATGAAAGGAATGTTAATTTTAGTTTCGTAAGAAAGCATTCAGGTTGGTAAGTACGTTTTATGATTGGTTGTAGTATTTCTGGTAGTGTTAAAATATAATTTGACTATTTACGTGATAGTTTATATTGACTGGTTAATTTTAATGAAATATGAGTAGACATATAGAAGATTTTCCTATCTCGCTCGTCCTTTAGCTTTTTTCATCTTTCCCTGAACTTTGTTCCTTGCATCCAAAGTTTCGTTTACTGTCTGGTTTTTTATGTTTACGATATTTTAGATCCTTGCGGCACATTTATTTCGATGGATTTAATGGGATGATTTGATGAGTGGTATCATAAGCCTCCATAAGAACGTTCGTGCACAACGCTTTTTTCGACATATGTTTCACGCCATTGTTAGAAAATGCTTTGTATAAAATGATTAGATGCTGGTGACTTATTCATCAAATATTCGATCCTTGACTCCTGCCTGTGTCGTGTGATGCAAGCAAGTATCAAGAAATGATATGCTTATTCATTCCTCATTGCATATATTATATATGTTGTTTGATTTCAGATGGCAGTAGAAAACAGAAATGATGGTAGAATGATGTTCATTGCCATATTTATTGCTTTCTCTTTACTGATTTCTACCCACTGTTTTACTGCACTGAAACATAATTCTCTTGGGGATATCCTTAATGACGACACAGTCAATGTAAGTTACTTTTCATTTTCCTGTAATTGTTCAAAATTGTATAGTGAACTGATTGTACTCTGCGCTCACTACTAATAACTCACCTAAAATCGTGCGTTTTGTTAGAAATTTTGGCAACTACCAATTCTTGTACCAGATGGTTATGTGTTTCGTGACCGTTTTAATGTGATCATAACATTTGGTTTTCGCAGGATGATAGCTGCTAAATAGCATTTTGAAATTGAAATAGAAGTGATAGTAATGGTTCATTCTTTCAACTTTAGAACTAATTGATAAGTCATTTGAAGTTCATGGGTTATGTTTATTCGTGGTATGCATTTGTTATATGGTGCTAATACTAGCCATTTCTGTTGATTACAGTTGAAAGAATTGTCAGGTGGAGCAGAAATGAAACTTCCAGCGAAGCCGGTTTTTTTGAAGAAGCATGGCGTTGAGGGTCTTAATTATAATTTAGACAATAAGTCCCGTCCTTTCATTTACTGCGATGTAAGTTTCAAATACGAAAGAAAAATAGTCCTTAATTTCACAGCAGCAGCAATTTAATTTTTTGAGATGATTTTTCTTAAATTCTGACCTGCGCAATTTAATGAAATCTTAGCCTATTTTGATGTAATTTACATGCAGCCATGTGGCAGAAATGTATTAAAGAAATTGCTGTACAAAGTTATTTTCCAGTTTTATGATGTTAGTTCATGTGATCCAATGGAACGGAGTTGTCCGACCACGAAAATGTGTTATGCTTCAGTAAACGACCATCGCTTAGGTTGTATGGCTGCTTTGGTAAATAACTCTTTAACACGGGTAACTTTTATATTCAGTTTTTTCTTGTTCTCAAGGACACTAACTTCATGTATCTATTTTTTTATGCGTTTTTTGTTTTACACTTGTTCCATCTGCTTTGAAGTTCAAGGAGGAATTCTTACTCAATAATATTTTGAAACTTTTATCACTTTTAACCTGTCATTTGTAGGTTTACCCAGTTTCTTTTTAGAGCTTTTAATTCATGGAACTCATACATAGAAATATGAAGTCCGTTGCTTAAAAATTTAAATAATGATGACAAATGATGTAAGATTGTTAATCACATTCACAATTATATAAATGTAAACTGGAAATTTGTTTTTTTGCAGCAGGTGACTTTAAAAGGGTGTTGGATGCATGATGGTAATTTGGGTAATTGCGACAACAGCCAATGTATTGCTGACGAACGACCAACTGGACATGGTAATGCTGCTTTGTTTTGTTGTTGCAACACGCACCATTGTAATCGACGTGTACAGTTTCCTCCACAACGCAAAGCCACTCGTAAGCTTATTTTTTATTAATCTGTCTTCGCATAAGTTACTTGAATTCATGACTCAATGTAAAGGTAAATTAGATTATACAGATAACTAGATGATTTACCGTACTTGCATTACTTTATTCCGCTGTTTTATATCTAACGAATTTAATGAATATTTTAGAAACGTCTTATTTAGATCATTCACCATTTGCTCTCTTAGATAATGAGAAATGTATTATAACGGGAGGAAAAATATAGTCTTGCGAGTTCACTGCATTTGTATTATTTAATCATTTAAATACTTTACTTAAAATATATGTTCAGTCTTTCTTCTTCATCACATTTGAATAACTAATTTATTGCACAACTGCTCGGGTGATCGTTCCAATTATTTAATTTTGAAATAATTTTTCTCTTCTGGGGAACACTATTTCCAAAAAAATTACGTTTATCAATTAGAATTTTACTATAGCTTTTGCAAATAATAAAAAGGGAAGACTGTTTTAGTACCGCCAACTACGGTAGAGCCAACGGAATTGGAAGATCCAGGATTCTTTGGTGCTGGAAGTAGAATGTTTGCTATAATCGTTCTTGGCTTCTTTTCGCTTTGTGCGCTAGCTTTGTTCTGCTACTATAGTTATCGAGAATACAAAAACAGTCGAAATTATAAAGAGAAGGTTATAATTAATCAAGCTTCATCGCTTTTTACTTCCTCTTTAATGTTACAAAGCATTCTAATGGACAAAGAGATATTCTTCAAAATACACTAAATAGAAATCATTACTTGCTTAAAGTATTTTTCTTTTTTTCTTTAGGCTGCTGATGCATTTTCAATGCCCATCGTTGGTGATGCGAAGTTACCTTTAATTGGAGCTAGAAGAGACGATAACCTAAAGAACATTACTAATCTTGAGGTATGTTCCCTATTTTGTTGTTATTTTAATACTTTCAATTGCGTTTGCTGAATGAAGATAAGCAAATTCAATATTTTAATAAAATGCATTATATATTTTTTCTATTTTATATGAAGATAATAGCACAGGTAGGTAAAAGCAAAACCGCTGTAATTCATTTATACTGCAGTTAGGATAAACACTTAGATACAGAAACACCTATAGAAAAACTGGTACCTGATTGTAAGTAAAAGTGAATTATGAAACGGAGGGTATCTTCAAAATCTCTCACTTCAAGTTTTAGTATCTTTCTGATGTTCTGATTTAATTATATTTCGATTCAGTTGGTGGCTCGTGGTCGATTTGGTCAAGTATTTCGTGGTATATTAGACAGCGAAACTGTCGCAGTAAAAGTTTTTCCATCTGTTGATGTGAATAGTTGGATCGTTGAACAGGTTCGAATGTATTATACTCTTTTTTTTGGCATCCTTTGTAACATTACATAATCTTTGTATTTTTTCCCCTTCAAAAATGAAATTATTGCAACAGTAAAAAAGACCAAAATTTAAAGTTCTTTTTGCCGAACTTCCATTACTCCTTATATTGCAGGAAATTTATGCGATAGCTTCTCTTCGAAGACATAAAAATATTCTGCGATATTTTGGTGCGGAAGTTCATGGAAACGATTTCTGGTTGATTACTGAATTTCATGATAACGGTTCACTGTTCGATTTTCTTCACGTAAGATGAATTTTATAATGTCTCTGTAACCTCCTAATTTCATTGGATTTCATTAGTCTTAGTTTTAACTTCACTACTATCACTCGGATAACTTCTATAAACTTACTGGAACAAATGCACTTTTCCATTTAAATCTGATGATGAGTCTGCTGGAAATGTCTTATTGGCTACCACTTAGTATTGTAATAAGCGTGTTGGTCTTCAGCAAATTTATTTGAATCTTTTCAAATGTATCATTTAATTTCCTCATTCTTATTTTTATACCGTTTTCATCTGTAAGAAATTCTTACCATCCAGTTCCTCGTAGTCTAAGAACACTTTTTTACTTCGTTTTCTTCAGTTTCGCATCTTGACTTTGCAAGAATCGTTGAAAGTAATAGCTTCAATGCTGAGAGGATTGTCTTTTCTTCATGAAGAAAAAATGATCGATGGCGAGCTAAAGCCTTGCGTTGTGCACCGGTAAGTGTATCTTTATTCATATGTTATCATTATAAGTCGCCGTATTTCGTTTTCGCTCAACTCATGATATCTTAATCGGAAATTTTAAAAAATTTTATAGCTGAAGTTTCTATCATGACGCTAGGAAATCATTCGGATAGCTCTCAAACAGCCGAACAGAAATTTAATAAAAAAAAGAAAATGAACAAAAAGAGTTCAGAAAACATGGATTTCCGTATTCTTTAGTTCTGCTTTATTTTTTATAAATTTATTGAATTTCAGAGATTTCAAATCGCGAAATGTACTTTTGAAGCTCGATTTAACTTCAGTAATCGCTGATTTTGGTCTAGCGTTAAAATGTGAAAACGGTCAAATGCCATCAGATGATAATCATGGACAGGTGAGCAGTATTATTATGGGCCATCTGTTTCACAAATAAATTTTTTCATAGTTTTTCTTCCGTCAGTTTGGAGATTCATTAATCTTTTTGTAAAATAGGAACATTTGGATATTGAACTTGCAGGTGGGGACGCGGCGTTACATGTCACCGGAAGTATTGGAAGGTGCTACCGAATTTACAGCCTTTGCTTTCCGTCAGATTGATGTGTATGCTGCTGCTCTGGTCTTATGGGAGATTCTGTCAAGAACATTAATGGATAAAGGTAAGCTTTAATTCGTGAAAAACTACTGGCTGGACTTTTAAATGTGGAGTAAAAAGCTATTCGATATTCAAGCCTTTTGGTGATTGGTTTTTACTAATGGTTATTTCCGAATATTTCTCTCGTAGTGCAACGTGCAGTTGAGTCAGCAGAATTAATTTCTTGTCAGCGGCTGTATCACATGTATCACATCGTATTGTCACATTTTGAAAAAGTCCTGCATCATGCAGTTATCGGTTCCATTTGTTTCTGCTATTCCTAGATTATTTCTATTTGAAATGAACTTTTCTACGGAAAGTTTCTTGTATGTTACCTTATCGTACACGTTAGATTCCGCGATGATGCTTTAGATGACGTTGTTGGGGAATACGAACGACCGTATGAAGCGGAAGCTGGAGTGCAGCCAACATTACATGATATGAGACGAGTTGTTGCTGTGGAGAAAAAACGACCAAATATTCGTGCTGCAGTTATTGAACATAACGTGGGCTTTTTGAAATTTAGTAATGAGTTCAATGAAGCAATTAGTTGGTGTTTTAGCGCCTTTATGTAACGTATTTCCACGCATATTTTTCCAGCTTCGCTTTAATCTCGATTATCTGATAGATTCTTGAGTTTTTATTCGTGCTGTTTTAGATTGGTGGTGTTTTATGGAAAACAGCTGAAGATATGTGGGATATGGAACCGGATGGCCGTATCACTTCTGGTTGTGCGTATGAACGGGCCAATACATTATTCATGTCCTACGCTGCTGATCTAAAATTTGAGAGTACCGTGCAACCAAAAAACTCACCAAGTTTGTTCTTTCATTCTAATTTCGTGATTCCAGTTGTATTGTTGTTTGATAACTGAAAAATCGAGCAATATTTTATGACGTTTATAACATAATGATCTTATGTCAAACGATTCCCTGGTTTTCATGATGTTTCCAATTTTTTATTTTCATCCCAAGTAAAAAAGAAATAGAGTTAAGCAATAATTTTCCAAACAGTCCATCATGCTGCTATGGTTATTACAAGATGTACCCTATTTATTTGCAGATGGTCCACTTCCCCCATATACACAAGATTGTGGGGTGGTGCCGGCAGCATTACTTATCAAAGATGGTTCATTGGGTTCTAATGGATTCCATGCTTCAATGGATGAATATGCACAAGCCTGTACAGCACCTCCGAATGTTCGATATCTTCCAACTCTCGATACAGAAAGAGTAATTCAGGATAACATAATTCCCTTATCAAATCAAGATCCTGCGCATAGCACTTTACCGCTCTCATGATGATTCGCTTGTATATGAATACAGTGTACAGTTTTTTCTGTTTATTGTTTATATTGCGGTGGTCGAGTCAGACGGCGTAAAGCATTGCTCCATTAGTGGTTTAATTTAATCTTTGCTTTTTTAAAATTATCTAAAAAGTGTCGCTGTCAGCTTGCAAATTATTATACCTCATATCCTTTACACATTCATATGTAAATATTTGATTCAGCATTTAATGCTACATAAGTTGCATTAAGAAATGTAAATTTTATTCTAATCTGTGTTAATATCTGTCGTTGCTGCTGATGGTGGCACTTTCTGAAACATCAGCTGTATTTATTAATACGACGCTAAACGCAAGTTGCCCTTCTGTAATAGTTTTAAAATTTGGGATCTGATGATCTAAAAAAATTATTGTTCATGTACTTCTTGGTGCCGTTTTTAGAAATTCAATTTCATACAATTCAGTGAAGTAATCAATTAGGAAGTTTTATCTTCCTAAACTTTCATGTAGACTAGAGTGAGGGAGCTTGAACAGTTATTTGGATGAGAAAAGTTTGGAAATTTATTTGATTAAGTTAAACATAGGTTGATGAAATTGGAATACATTCCACTTGGTGGTTGAAATGATAACACATATATAGGGATGGGAAGATCATCAGATGCAATATAAATTTGTCCCTTACTTTTTATTGTTCACATATGATTTGCTTCTATTATTATATTCGGTGTACATATTGTAAACTTCATACATATTTACATTCTGCAGGCAGGTATTCTACATTATTGCTATTGTCTTTGCTTACAAAGTAATCGTCGTCATGATTCAGAACAGTGAACGGTAATTTTTATCGTTTGTACATTATTTATTTAATCTATCTGTCGATAATTATAAGTTTTAATCTTGCTGTTTTGCAAAGTTTTTATTTTCCTTCATCTTGGCTGTTACGTTTGAAATTTTGCAGTCGGGGATGTTTTACGATTAGAATCTTATAATATGGAAATCTTGGTTGAATTTTCTTTGAGAACTTCTAAGCGTAATGCACGCCTTGATAATCTAACATTGATTGGAATTCGTCAGTATAATTTTTGTTTCTACTAATTAATTTTGATAATGAAGTGATTAATAATCTAAATCATCATTAACTTATTTTTCAAGACAGTATATAAAGGAAGGATAAATGACAAGATCCTAATAGATTGCTGTTTTTTTTTTCTTTTTTTTGTTTTCAAATAAAATGTGCTTGATAATTGTTTTAATTTGTATATAATAGCATGATTAGGAAGCAGTTTTGTTGGTTAATTCTTTCTCTCCTTTTCCCTAAGTTTTTGTTTGTAAAATTTGTTAATCGTTGCTTTCTACATGATTGAATTGTAGAACATTTTTGGAATTTAAACTTACAATCAAAATACTTTTTATTAGACCAATGTAAACTTATCGTCATTTGCCAACTATCATTAAATGAATGTTGGCTATGTTCCTGCTGATTGAATTAGTTTGAAATGTAAATAATGTATGTAGGAAGCAAGTATGAATATAAGGTTTATTGCTATTTCGTTATTAAATTATATTTAAATTTAAAAATTGTGTATCTGTCCTCTATTCTTTATCTCCTTTTATAATTTCTGTATGTTTGATGAGTTCAGGAAAGAGGAGAAGATTGAATAAGATGTGAATAAATTTTTTTGTATCAATTTCTACGTGTAAATATACTAGCATTCTCTAAAGGATGAGGGTAACGAAACCATCTTCTACATGTGTAATGTGAATAATATCGTGAATCAGAAAAGGCATTATTGTTGTAAATGTTATGAGGTTTATAAATTTCGTTATCATTTCTCATCGTATTGATGATAGGTGTTCAGTTACATTTCTGATTTGTGATTTATATTCAATGACAAATGATTTGTAACACATTAATTTTAAGGTATTCGTGAAAGTTTTTGCTAAATCGGTTCACGATTTCTCAATAATAACAGGGGATTCTGTTCTAAATAAAATTTGATAATCATAATATAGTATTACTCCAGTTTCTTTTAAGTGAAGATAATAGATAATTCATGTATTATAATGAAGAAATATCATTGGATAAAAGCTGGGAATAAGGGAGCATGGAGATTTCTTGTATTTATTTAAAATTTGCAATGAACTAAACTTTGGATTATGATGCTATTATAGTCTTGCAAGCAAGATGTCGGCTACAGAACAGATGGCACAAATGCTAAACGAACTAATGGGTGTAAAACGAAATGCGGATATTGGTGATACGGATGAGCCGGATTTCGATGAACCTGATGTGTGCAAGAATTTCTTAGTTGCATTCTGTCCAAATGAAATGTTCAGGAATACGAAAGCTGATCTTGGTTTTTGTCCAAAGGTTACTGTCAATTTCAGTTACATTTCGGAAAAACAAAGCGAAAGAAATCCACATATATCAGTACTCTGAGTATCTTTGTTTACAGATTCACGATCCAGCTTTACGACTGAAATATCGTGAAAGCAGTCGTTTCGAGAAATTAGGATATGAGGAAGAGTTCTTGAATAAAATTCGTCGTCTGGATGATGAGGTGCGACGAAAAATTGAAAAAAATGAACGTCGTCTTGCTATGACGCAACCGGTCATTAAAGGTTTGTTGTCATCGAAATTTGCAGTTCAAAAGTTCACAATATAGCAATATCAAGCAACAAGTTTGTTCCCTATTTAGAGTTTGAATTTCAAAGAGAAAACATTCGGAATTTATCTGTTATAGATGCTTCAAAAGAGGGCGGTGAGGGTGAAACAGATGCGCAGCGGAGGCAGAAGGAGCTTATTGCTGAGCAGCAGTCCAACCTCTCCGCCAAAATCAACGACTGTATGGAAAAAGTAATTTTTTTCCTCCTCTCTATCGGCAGCCGTTGACACAGTGAAACTGTAGAAGTAGCTCCGTATACAAAATCAAACTCAACTTTTCCTATAGATACTTTTATCCCCAACATCAGTGCCATCCGTGATCATGAACGAGGGTGGTACACTCATTGAATTATTATTTCGAAATTTCCTTTCTTTTTTTGAAAGTTTTTTTAGAATTTTCGAAAACGGCTGCCACATATTTTTCTTCATGTTTTCTCCATCCGTATGTTCTTTATTCCGTATTAGTCAATAAATTGTTTGGTCCTTGAAATTTTTAGAAATTGTCTGTTGCATGAAACTTTCTAATTCATTCTCTGATTTTTGAATGATAGATTCTTTGCCTTATAACCATCATTTTCTCCATTTCCGTTCCTTTTTTGCCTCTGTTTACAAAAAGTATACATAAGTTTGCTCGCATAGCCTTCCTTTATCGACAATCTCACGACAATCTGGAAGTCCATTTTTGTTGTTTCTTGCCTGCATATTGGAGGTCTTTCTAGGTGCGAAAAGCGTTTAAAATGCCTTTAAAAAGGAATTTTTTCTTTAGGCTTCCTACACTTGTGAGCAAATTCCGTGCTTTGGAGCCAAAACGCCAAATCGTGTATACCTCAGGTTTCCCATCATATCATTTTTATTGTGTTAACGCGTTCGCTTCACTGCTAATGCTACTGTTTAACATTGTAGTAAACGTAGTAACTGGTTTGTTTTTAATATTAAAGGCCGAAGCCTTGGGGGCATTGGGTAAAGTGGATGAAGCGAAAGAACAAGTACGACAAGCAGATAAATTCAAGCAAGAGCGTGCGGCTTTGGATCGTTTGCTAGCACAGTCGGCGAATCCCACAAGCCATATTGAGGATCTCGCCAATCAACTTTCAAAACCGATGGAAGTTTGCCAGGTTGGTTTACCTTGTTCCTGTAAAGCTATTTTATATATGATATGGTTTTGCATCTGCAGTTATGATGGTTAAGTTGAAGTAAGATTAATTTTTTCTGGAAAACTAGGGGTTTATCAAGAATAATAAGCGGTAGCAATAGAAAAAAATAGAAAATGATATTACTCTTTACAATGCTGTACAGAAAACTAAACTTTTGTAAAGTTTGTTTTGAAAATAAATTTATATTTTAAGGTTTGTGGATGTTTCATGCTCGTAAACGATGTGCAACAACGAATAGATGATCATTATGCCGGTAAACAGCATATGGCTTATGCAAGGATTCGGGCGACAATCGAAGAAATGGATCGAAAACGAGAAGAAAAACGAAAGGTTTGATATGGAAAATTTTATCAGAAATGATAGTTTAGAATAATATCGGTTAACGTTTTTATCATCCGCTTCATTTGCATTCCTGTAAGATTAGGTTCTCTAATGGGCACTAACTGGATAACAGATAATTTTGATGATTACATTTTACTCAACGGATAGTTTTTGGATGTCATACTTGTTCTTCTACTTCTTTTACATCTTGCGACGGTCTATTTGAAAAAGTAAGTTTTTATAGATAGTACCACAATAGTATTACTATGCAAAGTTTGCACTAATTTTCTGATAATTTGCGACTAATTTAGGGGAAGATAGAACGTGAAGACAAGGAAAGGAAAGATCGTGAAAGGAAAGAACGGGATGACAGAGAACGGCGGAATGAAAGAGATCGAGAAAGAGAGAGGGAACGTGAAAGAGAGAGAGATAGAGATAAGGATCGAGATCGAAGACGGGATGATAGAGATCGCGGGTATGTTCATCATTTATTTTTGACGTCAATATTTCTTTCAAAAGATATTTCTGTTCCCTGTTAAAGTATATGTGTCTCCTATTCGAAAGATAGTATGTTGGATGCTAAACTTTCTTTGTAAGATCTAAAATAGCGAAAGTATCTATACTTGATGTTATAGATACTTGTAAGGTCTTGAAATTTCGTGAAAAAACTTCCGATATTTGTTACAAAAACAGGTACAAGACCAGTACCAGTAAGTAGTGGAGATATAATTTACATTACTGATTACAGACATCGACATCGTTCTCCACGCTCACGGAGGGATGATGATCGACGTTACGACCGTCATTCTGATAGACATCGAGATAGAAGAGACGACAGGGACCGGCACAGAGTAATTTTTCGTTAATTTTTAAATTTTAATGCATAGCAGATCTTCATTCGATGCTCTAAATGCTAAATTTAACAACTACATTATGCAGTCGAAATATGCAACATGCGTCTGAAAAATTGAAGTTGTTTTGGTGTATTATGCTAAAATTTCGTGCTGCACATAACTTTTCCGAGTCCCAAATATTTCAACGAAAATTTAAGCCGTACGATACACCTGAAAAGTCCACTCATAATTGCCCTGGTATTAGTAACTACGAGTGCAGCATCTCATCACTGGAAAAGATAACTTCACTAAGTGTCTGAGCTGTCGTAAAATTCATTCTGGCATTCAGCTGGCTAGTATTAAAGTTTCAAAACTCAAAATATTTTCAGCGATGAAAATGGACGCATGTAGAAGGATGTGTTTGAGTTGGACAAGAAGGATAAAACATTAGTACAGTGCCACCACTTCTTTTTGGTATTTGAAATGCTTATTTCGCTTTCTTGCTTACATATTATAGTTGCGCGTGTATTAGTTTTATAATTGCTGTAATAACATCGTTGATGTCGAACCGAATGTTTTGTTTGTTCTTGTCTGAAAGATCGTTTCTTATATTTCCGTATTCTTTTCTAATCATCGAAACTGTTAAATATGTTTGTTACTTATTTTTTCTTTTAACAACTGGAAATATTTTTTGTGATTTATAACGAAACGTTTGTCGACTCGTGTCGTTTTTTTTTTTTCTTTTTTTTTTGTACATCCAAATAAGAATAAAATGATCATTTTCCGTAATTCAGAGGATGATGTAGTGAAGTACGCATAGATTGAGATTATCATTTACACTAACTTTTTAAAGCTCTTTATTATTAAATATATAAAAGAAATCTAGGGGGATATGTTGTCAATTTTCTCCTAATTCGACTTGACTTTCTCTGTGGTTTTCATTGTTTCGATAGTGACTAGACTATTCCGTTGCTGGCCAATACTGAAATATCGAATTTGTCGTCGTAAACTATGAATCTGTGAAATTGATGACGCAGATATTTCATGTTTTATATGCGGGAAAAGTGATTGTTTTATTCCTGGTTTTTATCAGATTCAAATGCTATATAAATGTTTCTCCTTAAAAGTTACTAGATTACAGGATGAACACCACCGGTTTGATTGAACCACTCGAAGTCCTTTTCCAAGAGGGAGTATGTATCAGTTTTAGTAATTCATGGAAATTTTTTTATTATTCTGTGGGGAAGGTGAAGCTTAAATTGGACTTTGTTTTGATTGTTAGATTTAAAGTCAAGAGTTCGTAACATATCCGTATATTGCATGCATTATTATGTGTAAGTGTTGGGAAAGGCATCTGAAATTTGCTAAAACGGTTGAAAGATTAAAAGAATTTGAGTGAATAATATTAAAGTGTTTTCAGCGGAACAAAGTTGTGTCTTTTTAATTGGATTGATACGTGGTCATTCCTGATGAAATTTTTTGAAAACAATTTTTTTATTGGCATTTTAAAGTTTACTGTTCAACTTTTTTGATACTATTCATCAATTTAGTGCATATTTCCCATCGTTGTTTACCGTTCTCTATGGGATGCATCCGAATTCCATTATATGCTGAATTACTCGCAATTATTTTTTATGAATTCAATGCATTATTTAATGTAAAAGTTCCACTGGTTGTTTGATTTTGTTTTTTTTTTTTTAATTGGAAAGACTTTTACTTCTTAAGTTCCAACTAAACACTTTTAAAATTACTCTTTGTATTCATCAATTATGAATGGTGCTATATTATTACATCATTTGAGGAGTACGATTACAGTGGCTTCATATTTTTGAATTTGAAAGCCGTCATCTAATTTTTAATGATTCTTTACTGAAATAATGACAGAAATGGGTGACACATTTGTGGAGTCGTCGCAGATTGAGGAAACACCACGAAGTGACCATGTTAGTTGATTGCATATTTTTATTATTTATCAGATTTTATTCTAAATAGTTAGTTGTTATAGTAATTCTATGCTGTTATAGTAATTATTTAACAAGAAATGTTTCTTATGTTACATACGATAATTTTATTTTGAAGGTGCGAATATTAGTTGCCACTGATTTGCATATAGGATTTGCGGAGAAAATTTTGGGTCGTGATGAGGATTCGATAAGAACGTTTGAAGAAGTTCTACAAATTGCTAGCAGGGAAAAAGTTGATTTCGTCTTGTTGGGTATCTTTGTCTTATTTTCTCTTAGTGTTAATCTTAAAATGTTTCTTCACAAGGCAAAATCTTTGTTGTATAAGATTTAAATTACAAAACCTAACTTGGCAATCTTATCATGATGTAAGATTATGATAAGTGATATTACCATAATAAGCAATGACCACGTAATACTAAAGCATGTTAGGCATATTGAATTTAAGATCGACTAAGGCCAGATACTCCGATCCACTAATATCTAAACGATCCACTAATATCTAAACCAAACGATGATTAGAACGAAATCAATTTTAGGCGGTGACTTATACCATGAAAATAATCCATCGCGTGAAATGCAACACCGCGTGACACGATTACTCCGTCGATATTGCCTAAACGATCATCCCGTGGCTCTTCGCTTTCTGAGTGATCCAGCTGTAAATTTTGCACACAGTGCCTTTGGCAATGTAAATTATGAGGTATTACTGTTTTCAAATTATACTTAAGAAATTTTTATATCAAATCGCGTTATTCGTAATGTACGCCATACATGGTTATGAAATTAACCTTTACTTTCTGAAACATTTGAGAGTGTTATAAACAAAATTTGTTTATATTACTCTCAAAAATTTCTACCTTATCGACACTAATCTCAAATGTTATAAGACAATGTGACTATATTTAGTGAGACTTGTTGTTTTACCATATCTAATAATTATATATATATATATATAATCAAATTATTTGTATTAACAAAACGAGTATATAAGAATGGCGTAATATTTTAATGTTGTGTAAAATCATTTTTCTACACCTGACTTTTATGCATGGTTTTTTGTGTGTGGAATCACATTTCATGTTTAGGATAGTAACATTAACGTTGGTTTACCGATATTCACAATACATGGAAACCATGATGATCTTACTGGAAAGGTAAGAATTGAAAATAATAATGTAATTTACGATGATTTCATTCAATTTAATAGCACACATATTGAGGGTCGAATTACTGCTTTGCAGTACTTGATTCATTAACATATGATACCTTGAACTCATGTATTATCGAACTTTAGGTCGTTGTTAGTGACACTCACGATATGAAATTGATACAGAAATATTTATACATACGACTGTGTTCGTTCATATTTATTCCAGTCTACTTTTAATGTAAGAAAATTTAAAGGGTTTAACAGCGCTAGACGTGTTACATGAGTCAGGCCTTCTCAATTTGTTTGGTAAATTTGAAGAAATTGATCAGTTTGTTGTTTCACCGTTACTGCTGATGAAAGGAAAAACGAAATTAGCACTGTATGGCATTGGAAGTCAGCGGGATGATCGCTTGTGTAGAGCATTTCGAGGTTGCATTTAAAACCTCAAACTGATATTTGTTGGAATTTTTGTATTTCTACCAATTCATTTGAATTATCAATATCGAAAATATATGAATGATTATTTCAATTATGAAAGCATTTTTAGTTCTCTGTAAATAATGAAATATTTTTTAGAAGAGGAAATTCGATTTTTACGCCCGAAAGAAGATACGGAGTCATGGTTCAATATACTTGTTTTGCATCAAAATCGGCCAGTGCGAACACGTGAACGATCAACTGGTGGACATCTTCCTGAAAGTCTTATTCCATCATTTTTTGATCTCATTATTTGGGGACACGAGCATGAATGTAAAATTGGTTGGTTTTTTGAATTCTTCCAGTGGCAGATTGCTGAGTGCTTGTATAGGTGGTCATTTTACATAATCACTGAATGATTAATCAACAGGAGCGATTGAAGTTCTTAAGAAAAATAAATTGAGTAGTGATTCGAAACTTTAAATTACTTTACTGCATTCGCTTGATCCTTCATTCATTGATTTTAGCTTTTGAAAAGGATGTATGTAAGTTATCTTAATTTTATTGCATTAATTACAATATATACAGTTTAATAATTATTTCCAGATCCACAATATTATGAAAATGGCGTTAACGTCTGCGGTGATGGTAAGAGTTAATAAGTTTTAGGACTTTTCAATTTTTATTTAATTCAATTCGGAAGTTTCGTACACTGCTTTTTGTGTTATGAATTAGCTATATTCCAGGTTTCTACATAATACAACCAGGTAGTACCGTGGCTACTGCGCTTTCACCAGAAGAAGCTAAACCGAAGCATATTGCTCTTGTTACAATTAGTGGACGCAAATTCTTTTCTCAAAAAATAGCTCTGGAAACACCTCGACAGATACTTTTCGCTGATTTAGCAATTACTGTTAAGCCACCTTCCACTGCTTCAAAAAATAGCCGACCAAAAAATATGCCTGTTCGTTTACTCTTTGTTGTTTGTAAATTATATAGTTTGAAAGATATTCCTTTTTATTTTCATTTTTTTTAGCATTCTTTTTGCTTTTTATGCTACCGGAATTTTGAAGGATGAAAAAGTGATAGCAGCAGAAGTTGAGAAAATGTTGGCAGAAGCTGAAAAAGTGAAAACAACTAGGCAAGCTTATCCTCCGTTATTACGCCTTCGAGTAACCTATCCGGAATCATGGGCTAATATTATGGTAAGCTACGTCGGATGCAGTACATTGATCTAATAACTTTGAAGGGTTAATTATCTTGTGAGTCATCTCTTATTAAAAGATTTTCATGTTTTTCTTGCGAAATAATTTATTATTTTAGAAATTAAATTGTCGACAGTTTGGTGCCGCATATGCAAAAAGAATAGCAAATCCATCCGATATGATAACTGTTAAAATAATGAAATCAAAAAAAGAAGGAAAGGAAAGAGATGGTTTTAAAGCTGTTACAAATATAGAAAGAGCAACAACGGTTGAAGAAATAGTAAGGTTTCTTTTTAAAAAAGTGACAGTGGATTAGAAACCATTGGCCAGTAGAACACTTCACTTTTCGCTGAGACTGATAGACACTCCTATGGCCATCAAATATTCATTGATTAGAGCAGTGATTTCACTATAAGAAGTATACTTTTTGGTCTTCACTGCATATTTGATTGATTAAATAATTCCATCATTATAATTTTCTGTAGGGACTGGGTTAAAAATAATCATATTGACTTTGAGGATACAGCGTAACTACTGTTACATTTTGCTTTTACAAGTTCTTTCCTACCTCTCACTTTTAATATTTTGCTTGTAGCGGATTTATGCTGTTTATTTTATGCGATTATTCCCTTGAAATATTTTATAAAGACTTTGAAATAGAAATGTTCTCGTCAAAATTTTTTGCAAACTTCCGTGTCTATTTCAGGTCAACACTCATTTTGCCGCACAAGACAATGACACACTCATGGTACTCGATACGGAAACATTGAACGATGTTGTGAAATTTCAAGTTGAACAGGAAGATGGAAGACGAGTTAAAAACAAACCGCTTATTGAAAATTTACAAGTTAAAAAGAAGAAATTGATTGATGCTCTTTGCAAAGTTTCATACGATGACTTTCTTTCTTTCGATAAAATCGTAAGTATTATCTGTAATTTACTATATTTATATAGTTGTTGTAAACATGAAAATTCCCCAAGTATTTGTGCAAAGACAAACATTTCCAAAGTGAATCAAAGTTTTTATTTCCATGCGTAGATAGTCCTTTGCCTTTCCGATTACTATCCTGCATTTGTTTTTGCAGCCAAGCCATCAATTTTTGGAACAGTTCGAGGAATTAATAAATTCCGATATCAGAAAGATTCGGAGTGTTAATATTCAAGGATTGAAAAGTATCGAGTGAATGATGTATTTATTACTTTGTTCTATAACAGTTAATGCATAGTGTATGTGTAATGAATATTGAAAATAAATTTTTTGTTTGTATTTTAAAATTTTTCAATATTACAGTTGTCTTCCGTTTATTATATATTTAGTGGAATGCGTTCTAGATGATTTCTTGAAATCGATGAAATCATATGAATTTCAGTTTCCATATTATTTTTTTTGAACAGAGGGACAGAAAAACCGCAGCTATGAGGAGGGCTCTTACATTCACTAAAAATACTATTGTGCTGAAAATTGAGATTGAGGAGAGGACTAGTACTGGTATCGGGAAGAGGCGGTAAAGAATCGTAAGAGGTTCTTTTATTAATTGTTTACAACTAAGGATATATTCGACAGGAAAGTTATAATATGTTCGCATAGTATCCGAGTGAAAATTTTTTGAGCTTTGCTATTTTGGAATTTTTCAGGCCAGAGTTAGGTCTCTTGTCATAGATGGTCTTTTTTTAACTTTTTTAAGTGAATTACATTGCAGAAAAGCCAATGCACGTAGGGAAGGGAAGTCATCGTCAAAGTGTCATTGTCGATTTGCAAGAACAAATTGATTCGATTGCTCCAAATAAATATTTCACACGAGTAGCAGCTGCTGGCAGTAAAGGATGTTCGCTTTTTCTTCCAATTTAATTTTCATTTGATCATATGATAGATATTTGATGGAATATTACCTTTATGATGCCTTTTTAAAATATCACGAAAAATGCTTCAAATGTTTATGATGTTCCAGTGTTGAAAATTTTTGCAATCGAAGAGAATGGATTTAATTTTGTTGCTGACTTTCGTTCAGTGCGTAGTCGGCGATTGAATTTAATGTATTCAGCAAGTCATGTTTCATGGAGTCATATAATCGGTTTGCCTTTTAGCAGTTATTTTCTTGCGGCTAGTCGTGTTTTTTTTTTTTTTAATTTTAGTTATATAGTGCAGTGAATGGCGCAAAACTAGGTCGTGTGACTTTCCGCCACCTAATTTCAACAGCTGCTGTAAATAACACTTCTCTATGCTTTTTAATTTTGGTAATTAAATTATTTCAGCAAGTTCAAGCTGTTATCCTAATGAACACTGAAATATAGTAAATGTTAAATTCACTTTTTAACGGTCATTTTTTCTAGATAATATGATAGCTACAACTTCGACGAATGGAGCTGTGGTCTTGTGGAATGTCGATAAAGCTGCCTTGCGTACTATTTTTCCTTGATTTAAGAAATAAAATAATGTAAAAAGAGATTTATTTAGAAATGTACAAGAAAATTTGAAAACTAACTGTATTGGAAAATAGTTTAGACGCTTTCTATATAATTGCAGTAGTAGATGTTTGCAGACCATACCTACAAGGCTCATACTCGTTCAGCGACCAAAGTATGCTTTCATCAGACTGATCACAATACATTGATTAGCGGAGCTAAAGATGCAGCAGTGATTCAGTACGATTTTCGAATGCCGGAACCAGTCAAAAAATTCATGTAAGCTGTTGTGTCGTGAGTCTCTTGCAATGATGTATCTATATTACTACTATAAACACGCTTTTCTGGTGGTAGTTTATTCATTTTTCAAGGATTTCGAAGGATATCCATGTTTTCACCACCATCAAAGTCATTTTAAACTAAATTTTAGTCATTAATTCGTTTTCAGGAGCGGTTCATGTGACCCTGTTCGTGATATGCAATTCGGTATCCATCCTAACCACTATGACATATTTGTAGCTGCAGATGATGGCGGTTCTGTGCGTTTCTGGGATTTACGTAAAAATGACCGACCACTATACCAGTTTGTAGCACATCATGGTCCATCTAGTATTGCACTGAATCCAAGTTATGACGATCAGAATCTGATTGCTACCGCTGGCAGAGATAAATTTATAAGGGTATGATTTTCTCAACTCATTTTTTAAGTAAATAAAATTAATTCTGGAGTAAATACTTTTATGTCTATTAATAAACATATTACAAGAACTACTCATAGAATTAAAGGTCTGGAAATGGTTTGATCGTTCCGAAAGTCAATCAAATTCATCGATGTATTCGGTGGAAGCTACAGCATCTGTTTCCCGAGTTTACTGGAGGCCAATGCACAAATACCAGGTTGGTTAAGCAGACATTTGAGATGTTTTTTTATTGATATTAATGAATATTTATGTAAAATTTAGTTCAACTTTCTTGTGGGATAATTAATAACATTAATTTGTTTATACTAAGTCTAGTTATTTGGTTATTCTTAGGTGGCCAGCTGTTCTGTGGTAAGCGATATAAACATACATGTTTGGGATATACGAAGACCATTCTTGCCTTTTGCTAGTTTCGACGAACATCGTGATATATGCTCTGGTAAGTTAAAGCTGTACATCATGAATTATATTGTCATGCATCCTTTTATACCTCAGAAATAGGTAATTCAAATGTGTAATTTTCTAGATCTGGCTTGGAAAGAGGACGATTCAGAAATATTTTTATCGGCTGGCAAAGATGGGTTATTGGTAATGCATTTCGTGGAAAATGCTCATCATCCAATGAACCATGTGAGTGATATCGCAGTTGACATATCACCTGCTGGTACCGTAGCTATTGCAGGTAATGACTCTCTTTGTACTCCTCAAATGTACATGCATCTGACAAAAAAGTAATATGTTTTGCGTTACCACGTCTCAGTTCACATTCCAAAGATCTCCGATTGAGGAGACGAGCAGCAGATAAACATTCTTGGACATAAAATGCACTTTATTTGTAGAAGCAAGAATAACAAATTAAAAAATTATTGCTGTAGTGATGAATAAAAAGCACAGTAGATTCATGCAGAGAACTACCTTTTCTAGGCATAATTTTTCATACTAGTTTTTGAAGTATTTTAAAAATTAGAAATTAAGGTGACAAATAAAGTTACATTGTTCGAAAATTTCCAGTGAATAATTTTTCAGTAAGCAGTCAATTGAATTTGAAAAACGAATCACTGATTGAGCGAGAGAAAGCGCGCAAAGGTGAAACATTTGCACCAAGGAGACGGAAGTACGATCCGTTCCAATCGAGTATTCCCAGTTATTTAATTTGCTGTGAACCAACTGAAAAAAATACTCAAGTTTCACCACAGCACTTTGTTACTTTAGCCAAAAAGTTAGTGGTTTTCACAGTCAGTTTTTTTCCCCACATATTTGTTTTTTGGTATTTTTGATAGCCTTTTCGTTCTGTTTATTCTTTCTAAACAATTCACAATCTCGCATTATTACGACAGATGATTACATTCAATACATTTTACATCCATCCTTTTTAAAGTCAATTCCAGCGCTGTTATATGATAGTCTTACTATGCATTTATTTAGGTACAAATTGTATGGTGAAGATGCTTCATCGTTATGTTTTCACAACAGTCGTGTGGCTGAAGATATAAAGAAATATGATATTGCTCATACGTGGCGTATTGTTGGTCTTATCTGCGCATTTACCTCATTTTTTGAAAAACCATCAAGCGGGGAAGCTTCTCCTAGTAATCATGAAAATACAAACAGTAAATTCATTGCTTTTAATTTGTTTTTTCCTTTTTCAGAACTTCAAAATATTTTTTAGCAAACCATTTATAATTGAGTCTCAGGAAATTCAGAATTTCGAAAAATTGACAAGCGGGAAGAATTCATTAGATGTTACATTTAAGCAAAGTTTCGTTGAGCTAAAAATAATGGCGCTAGTGCGAGCGATGCGACAGCACGATCTCGTTTTCCCTCAAATTTGTCGTCTGGAGGAGTGGTACGAAACGTGGATGGCCAAGATGTTACGGAGTCTATATTTTCCGGCGTAGTTCCACAAATGGCTTCTACTTCATCGGATTTCTTTTTTGGTGATAATGAGTTGAACCTTGACGGATTGAATACCGATCTTTCTGACTTCATACTTCCTTAGTTAGTAATTAAAGTTTTGGAAAATCCCTCCAAATTTCCCATTTTTTTCGAAGTTCTTATTTGATTAATTACGTTGAAAGATTCATTCAGTTTTGATCGTAGTTACGTAAAATGATTTCATTAATAAACTAGATTCCTGTAAATATTACTACTTATATGGCTAGTTTTATGAAGCATTGAATCAAGAGTTCTCTGAAATGGTTTCTTTGCAGTGATTTCAAAGCTCCAACAAATTTGAAGACGGAAGCTTTTACACCTCGACCGTATGAAGAATTTGAGGCTGGTGAAACAAGTTGTTCTCCGAGTTCCGAAGAACATCTTGACGATAGAATGCCAAATCATACAAGCGAACTAAAACGATGTCAGATTGGTAGCTTTTATTCACACCAGTATCTTTTTTACATGAAGCTTAATTAGAAAGCGATGCAAGAAATTAAAGTGTTGAATTCTACAGATTACTGCTATAGTCATATGTTTCCATTAAAGGTTTTTAATTATAAGACTTAGCAACTCACATCTTTCTTTATTATAAGATAATTTTGCTACCATTCTGTGATGGTAGCGACTTTAGAGTTCACCATACTGGCTGTTAAACCTTTCCATTTTATGAAGCAATTGTGGAAAAAGTATAACAACATAGCGGTGCAAGATTTCCCAGCACAAGTACAACAGTAGTTGTAGATAGTTATCAAAACGAAAAAGAAACCAGCTGTCGAAAACTGAGCAGCTGAATGAGAACAATCAAAAGTAACATATGCTTCAATTAAGTTCGAAAGGACTTTGATGTTATTCATTTTTTCAAGGAAATTTAAGAATTAGACCTGAACTTGCTTGTACTCCGTCATGGGACCCACTTCCTTTATTGTGTTCTATGTTCGATTTTTACTCTAATTTGGTAAGTTTTTAGTTACATTTCATCGCAAATTTGATTGAAGTTTCTAGTAATATTGAGTAAATTAAAGTCATTTGGCTGATATGCAATAGTTGTATCATGAAACGTGCGGAATCTTCAACTCTAATTTATCTAATTGAAGACGTAGTAGAATGATTATAATGTTTAGAACAGGAAGTTGCGTTTCACAACATTGAAGTTCATATAATTTGTGGTCAAAGAACTTCAGGCCTTATCTTCTTGATCGATTAAATCTGCCATACAGCTTTAATATTTAACAATGGTTACAATTTAATTATAAAATAACAGTTGTATACCGCAGTATTAATACGATATGCTGCATATGAAATGGGAAGAAATTACATGAAGATGATGACGTTACAAATGTGTTACTTTACAGGGTGATGTACAAACATGCGTATCTGTGCTACTAGTACTGGGAGAGAAATCGAAGGAATTCATCGATTTAGGTACTCAAAAGCTGTGGTTTCTGGATTATATCGGTAAATATTAAGTTTTAATTTTTCTGTGGTTAGTGAGTATACTGTTGTTTAAGTCATTTTACTAAATTTTGTAATATGCTGCTGATATAAATTCAGGATACTCGTTTCGATTAATGGTAATAAATTCGAACTAATTAGAATTTAATTTTTCGTTTGTATATGGGAGAAATGAGAATAAATAATGATGGCTATAAAAGCACGCTTCTTGTTTCTGGGATTTGTTAGAAATTAAAGAAAATGATAATTAGGTCCAAAATTATCAAATTCCTGACCATGCGATTTGCAAATTTCGATAATTTTCTCTTTATCAAACTCAGTTAAAGTTATTTAGTAAATAAATATTATGTTTATTTGATAAAATATACTGTACAGATATGCTTGAATGCTATGAACTATGGAATACGGCCGCAGAAGTGATCAAGCTATGTTGGATTGCAGCTGTTAATAATCTAAGCAACGAGGTTTTTCTTGTTATCACTTTATTTATTCATTTTTTTTATCTCTCAGAATATATTCATGTTTTAAGTACTCAGCCTCCAATATGTTTACGTGACAATGTTGCAAGCTGAAGCGATTGTTTTTCTTAAATCATTGAATAAATATGATTTTGATCTTGTTTTGACTTATCAATTCTTTTTATAGTGAGTTTGTAATGAAACGACTTTAATGAAACCATCAATTTCCGATTACATTATTTTAGAGTACTTCGATTAAACTTTTATGTACCAAATGCAAGACAGTATCTGTGACATCATCACCTAATTGCAAGAAATGTCTCAAGAAATTCAATTTTAACTGTTCCCTTTGGTATTGTTTTTTGATTCTCTTATTTTCCAACAATATAATTCGAATTGAAACCATTTTAATTTCACTTTTAAGTAAGCGTGTGTGATAAGAGAGTCGGTCAATGCAGTTGAAGTTATAGGCTTCCTCCAACAGCGACATATTTCAGTTCATTGCCAGTTCACGGTATTTGGAGTTGGTGTCGTGGATGTACACATGGTGGTCATCCTCATCATTATGCAGAATGGTTTGCTTCGAACAAAAAATGTCCGACTGGATGTGGTCATTCCTGTATTCAATAACCCACAACAACCATTCAATGTGTTGCATATCAAGGATGTCTGATTTAAGGAAGATCTTTATACTTAATCAATCTTAATATTCTCTGATGACTGGATTATAATATTGTTTCCGTCTAAGTTTATCTGACACATAATATAGTAGTTTAGTTTAAGGTGCTACTTCATATTTTAATGATGAATGCATTCCTGAGTCCCGTGTAACGATCACGAAAAAACTTCGCACATTCATTTACATATCTTATGCCTAATGAAAACTGATATGACGCTTCACTCCTCAAATGGTATCATTCTTAATGGCCGCTATGCCGCAGTGGCAGATTCTACACTTCTATTTCTTATTGTATAATTGACTGGAACCTCAGGATATAGTTGATTAAGCTTGTCACATGTTATTAATGTATATTTCTACTATTCCATCATGTAATTTATGTGTTAAACGTATAACCATGAGTGGGTTAAATTAAATTAAATTATATTAAATTTAGGAAAGGCATGTTTCTGTATTTTTTCTACGTTGTTTTTATCTATATTTTTCTAATCTCACACGTTGTTTATTTTTCCTTTTTTTTTTTTTTTTTTGTACAGTATAATCATTTGAAAAAAATTTCTGAAGAAGAATAAAACAGTTCGAAAATGGCCAAAAAATATTACTACGTCATTCAATCGTTTATTACAATACATTTCCAGCGATAGCAATCACATATTAAACATATCCATGTATCTGTCTAGTAAAAAAAAAAAAGCTATCTTATTGAAATTATGTAAAAGTTTGCTATAAATTTCAAGAAATAGATGTTAGAATCGGTGGATGCTGTAAAACGAATCCTGAAATGTATCACATTAACCAAATGCCAACAACATTTCCAAATATTTTGTCTACGAAATAATATTTTTCGTATGCGGACAGCACGAGGAAAACGAAAATTATGCAATGTCGTAATACTCTGTGGTGGTCTATTGATTAAACCGATTACAGAAAATGCTCATTGTAAAGATAAATTGGTAAGTTTTCACTATACTCAGACATTTTGATTTCTTTCCTAATAATAAATTTCCTAATAAAAAAAACTTAATTACTGCTATCCATTCTTTCCTTCATTTCTTAATGACTTCATTTAATCATTTATTTATGTAAAGTTATCTTAGACTGAATCCACTAATTTATTTACTGAAAATTAATGTAAATTTTCAAAGTTACAGGATAGTTTTGAATATAATTTCATATAAATACGGATTAATATAGTGTTATACAAGCAATAGCAGTTACCAAAATTAATTAAGCTTACAAGCATAGGTGAAGATGGTAAAGGAGGAGAATCCATGGTTACGTACTTCATCACGTATTGAAGTAGCATCGCATGATAATGGTTATCTCAGTATCCGTATGGTTATATATTTGTACAGGACAACTCTACGAGCATTTAAAATAATGCTAAGGTTTTGCTTACATTTTGTCGTCAAAAAAAAAAAAAAAAAACCCAAAAATGAATCATTCATCATTAGTTATTAGGGTGATATTTATGAGATTGTTCCTACCACATTTATGTCTGTTTAACTTTCATGTAACTTAACTTATCTTAATTACATCCAACTTTTACTGAGTGCTTAAATTGCCAAGAGATTCTCGATTAGGTTTGTCATATTTTAACAAAAAAAAAAAATTAGTAGATGATAATCAGTAACTGCAAAACACCTTTTATTTACTTGACAATAAATAGTTGAAATTCATTAGTAGGACTGTATTCATTGACACTATTTGCATAGATCTAATTCGTATTTTATTCATTTTAATCTTTATTGGTCCTTATATTAGTGGCCACTATCAATTCTTTTAATTTTTTTTTTTTTTTATTTAAATAAACCGTAATCACAGTTGTTGTTAAATTTATTTCACTGTTTCACATTTTCATTTGCTATTAACCGGTATGTTTTTGAATTTGACTAGACTGTTTACAACACAATTTCCAACAAAATATACTTGCATTAAGTGCAAGGAAAACACTTTGAAATTTCTGTGGATTTGCTTTAAACATATAAATTGATTTAATATATCATTGTTTGACAAAGTATGTATGAAGTAACGATTGCTTACTTCAATTGGAGCATTCTAGGATATTCGGGATTTTCTTTTAATATAATACACTTTCTTTTGTTCTTAATAACACGACATATTGTTATGAGCTTTTATGCATGACAAACATGTACTTTATATCACGATTGAAGGAGAAATTAAGGTTATCATTCATTTCAGAAAAATTGAATATCAGTCATGAATTGTTTTCTCATCTGAAGGCATCTTTTCAGGATTGTATCATTATCATTATTCTTCACGCCATTGTTGGTTACCATTCCAATTGCATATTTTTGGAATGGTTTTGGGGAATTGTGGTGGAGATGGATGTTGTGGGTGGTGCAGCAAAGTGGTCCGACTTTTGTTAAATTAGGTCAATGGACAAGTACACGGCGCGATATCTTCTCGAAGGGTTTTTGTGACAGAGTAAGTCATTATATTAAATACTTCATATCCTAGGAAAAAAGAAGTTTCTATTTTAGTATATGTCTTAGTATTATTAATATTTACTTTGTTTATTATGAAATGTAACGATATTTTATATATGAAGATGTCAGTTTTGCACACAAAAACGACATGTCGTCCATGGCATCTTTCGCAACATGCTCTCGACCATTTATTTGGTGATTCGCGATGGAAAGGTTTTATTGCATCGGTAGAAACTGACCCTATTGGTTCTGGATGTATTGCCGAGGTACGACAACAGTTAACTACATATTTGCAACAGGAAAAAGTGAAATAAAACCATCACATGACTAAGCGGTAGGGAAAAAAAGTGAAAATGGGAAGAGAGGTGAAGGAGTGTAAATGCGAGAATTATTCTAGACTTAAAATCTGAAATAAGTTTCAAAATTAGTCAAGTTTAGATACTTTGCTGGCTAAGCCATAGTTTGATTGTTTTCAAGACTAACTAATATTTAACTATATCAAACTAGTGTCTACAACACTTAAACAAGTTTGAGTATTGTAGACCACTAGTTTCATCAGTGCAATACCGGATATGAGATACATTTCGGAGAGCTGGAACAGAAATTCACTAATATTTTTTTTAGCATGTTTTTCATTGCGATCGAAATGATATTGAATTCAACAATTATACTGACTATCCCTTAGTTTACATTCCTTGCGAATCTCATTTTTGCAGGTGTATAAAGGTATTCTTGATGTATATGCCTTCGAGCAGATTACAGGAATTCATTTACCATTTGCGAAGGACCGACATGTTGATATAGCAATTAAAGCAAGTATTCTAATTTAAAAATATTCCCTTGAATTTTATTATTTGACCGAAATATTATTTATTCTTGCTATTATTCCAATCAGACTGCAAAAGATGGAGTTCGTGAGAGCATTGATATTGATTTATCGATAATGCAATGTGCCGTTCGCTTGATGGAAATGATTATGCCTCGATTATCGTATATAAATCCGGTATCTTGTTTAAATCAATTCAAAGAAGTCCTTGAACTACAGGTGGATTTAAGAAACGAAGCAAAAGCTCTAAAAGTAAGTTTTTTTTTTCATCTCTTTTCGTTGATTTCGTTGATACTATCAATGCAGGAACATTTTCTTGATAAATAAGAGATCGTTTTCTCAAATAGGTACATTACTGTTACTGTGAAGCCGTCTATTTGTCGAGAAATGCTTTTCATGACAACGCAGCAACTCATCTATACTTAACTCCTTAAAAATCTTCCATTGTTCTGTAAGAAAGAAATTCAAAGTCCTGATTACATTTAATTACAGAGATTTGGTGAAAATTTTGATCCCAAAAAAACAAGAGTACGGTTTCCTGAAGTCATATGTTATTCTAAAGATGTTATCATCGAAACATTTGAAAACGGACTATACATCAATAGATTGGTTACTGACGAACAGCTGGTAATGCATCAAATTTATTGGCAGCCTATTTTCTCAAATTTCAGGATAGATGTAGTCTCATGAGGTGAACAGTGCTTTTATTGACTTTAAACTAATTAAACCAAGTTGTTGTCACTTGTAGATCGAGCAAAATGAATTGAAGAAGAAAGTTGCGCTCATTGGCGTAAGAGCATTATTGAAAATGATTTTTGTGGATAATTTCGTACATGGCGATCTTCATCCTGGCAACATACTTTTGAGGTTTATTTCTATAGACTTGCTTCAAACGACATGAAAGAATTTTGGATTTAAATAGACACCTTTTTAGTTTGTTACCAAATTTAAGTCTTTAAAAATGTTTAGGCTTGATAATTGTGATCAGCGGTCAATCAATTGGTTTAATTCTTTTCGAACTTCAGTTAAGAGATTGGTTTGTTGGCATATCTCGTTCCTATACATTTACTTTTTACATTTATAGAATAAGGGATCTATCTTCTATCGTGATCTATCTTATTTTACCTCGAAGTTATCCAACATCAGTGTTAACAATATTCTCAAATCATTTGCTCAATTCTCAAACATTTTATTCAAATGCTTATAGTTACAACACTTAATTTAAATATATTTATTTCTAGAAAGAAGTACTAAGAAGTTTTATCAGTATGAGCAATGGTATCCGGATTTCATATGACAATTACGGTCTTGATAAATTTGAAGAACCTACTCTAATCATATTGGATACAGGCATTGCTGTCGAAGAAACACCACAAAATTTGCAAAAACTCCGTCTTCTTTTCCGAGCTGTTGTCGACAAGAGAGTTAGTAAATCTAATACTTATATGAATGTGTTTGATGTTATGAAGAACACAGGTCAAGTACTAACATACTGTCGTACGTGAATCGTTTTACCTCTGTTTAAAAATGAAGCACTTTGTTATCAGATGGTTATTCAATCCACATTGTTAACCTCGAAAAGAAAAATATTGATGTATAGAAGCTGAAATAATTTAAGATGAAAGATATACGAATTACAGGGTCGTGATGTTGGTAAATTATTACTCTTACATTCCCCAAAGCAGCACTGCAAAAATCCGGAACAATTTTATGATGAAGTTGATCAGATCGTTCAAATAGCACGCTCCAAGAACAATTTGAGAAGGGTAAGCTGTTGTTAAGGTAATTCTACCATGGCACCCATGTTCCCCATTTTTCTTTTTTAGTACAGCTTGTCTACAAATGGTGTTGTGATCATACAATGGGAAGGGTATGAATGATTTTCGTGCACAAAGTTCATTATGCAAGTCATAAAATTGTAACATTTGATTTATGTAAGGGTTAGTCTATAGGTTACTTAGAACAGATTGATGTTTGCTGGTTTATGAACTGTTATATTTTTTCGAAATACTTATGTAGACCGTTTACTTTATGAAAAGTTTCTAGATTTCAGTTAGAATTAAAATAAGGTATTCCTAACTGTTTAATGAAAACATTTAGAAGAATAACGAAGTTGCCGATTTATTTCAAATTCTGAATCATACAAAGCAACTGATTTAAGGTATATATAAATATATAGCTCTTAATTAGTTTCTTGAATTAATTAGCTACGACACATTCGATGGGATTAAATGCACTAAATCTAGAAAAATTTGCAAATTCGTTGCAATAAAAAACTCTTGTGTTTTCTAAAAGAAAACAAGTTTTATTAAATGTGATTTTTAGCTGAATATATCCGAAATGTTAAATGAATTATTTTCAATCGTAAGTCATCATGAAGTCGCACTGGATCCATCATTTACGACAGTTGTGCTAGCAGTTATAGTTTTGGAAGGTTTGGGGCGTTCGTTGGATCCTGATTTGGATCTCTTTCATTGCGCCCGACCATTTCTTTTTTCCATGATTTGATTTCAGAATATCATTTAAAAATATAATTGAAGTTTCTCTATTGTAATGAACAGAACGTGTTAGCATCCAATTTAGCAAAAAACTTTTAACTTATGAGAAGATTGAAACAGGTAGATAACTGACGTTATGAATCAGTGATTAAGAATGTAACTGTTTTGAAGGCTAATATTGAAAAGTGTTTAAATTATAAGAAAAAATTATTGTTTATAGCATAATAATTGTACGCATTATTATCTTTGTGTGTTCGATTATTTTGCACAAATCTATAATCTCTTTCATATTTTCAATTTCTTATCAGTCAATGGTGCTACTGTGTGGTGATAAAAGATATAATTGAAATCTTAGGAACTTCATTTCAGTACGTTATGATCAGGAAAGGAAAAGAAGCATAGCTTGAATTGATGAATTGATGCAACTTCTTTATCATATTAATTTTGATGACAAATGATATGACTAACTGTGAAACGTAGACTTCAAAATTATTAAATGCTTGTACAGCTATGTTCTTTCATATTGATTCTGTTTATAAATTGCATTCAAGTAACAGTAATAAAGGTAATTAATTCAATTTTGGAATGTTTTTCATTTTAAAAAGTTGTTAACTATTACAACTTGTCTCTGTGTTATCTGTGCTTTTTCTTCATTATCTTTTACCGATAAAATTTGGTAATGACATAATTGCCCTCTTACTTTTGTCAGTAATACCGAAAAAGTAATATTTGTATTAGTAGTATTAGTAATGTCAAAAATATAAAATTTCAAGTACTGTCAATTACAGCACATTCTTAGTTTATTTTAATTGTCAATTAATCGATCTCGTTTTCGAGTTATCGTTAGACCAAACTTTTGTTATCTATTCAAATATAAATAATATACAAAGATCTTAATCGTGTTTCTTTTTAGCAGTTACATATTTTGTTTGCAGCAAAATAATGTCAACACATTCAACTTATGGATCCTCTTTAGCTAATTTTATACGAGTAGCCGAACGTGATGATGTATTATTATATGTTACTGCAGCAGTTGGTATTTTTATGCCAGGTTGTGTATATATGTTTTATCAATATGCTCACAGTTTATACACCGAATATGTTGAGGTAATGTTTTGTTTCATTGATAAAGTATAACATTACATTTGCTTATATTATTTGCAGGTTTGATCTTAATTAATTGTATATTGCATTATTAGAATTACGCTAAAAATTTATTACTATAGTAAATTTTACAGAAGCGTGAATTACGAAAACGAGAGGAAGAGTTAGAGAGCAAAGTGGTGACAATATTTTATGCCGAAGGACGAGGAAATACTGAAGAATTGGCTCATCATATTGGTGCACATTTGGAATATGAAGGACTACCGATAGTTAATTTAGCTGATATTGAAACGACAACTTTCATGAAATACAGAGTGAGCTATAGATTTTTTTTTTTTATCATATCCTTTATTTCACCATAATTATTGCGTTTCTCAAAAGGTAAGTAGCCATATTCATGGGATTAAGAATTGACTAACACAATATTATTACATTTCAAAACATAAAATCTCAAAGTATGGAACAATACAGATTGTTATTGGCATCATGACAAGAAAAATGCCAGTAATAAGTCCTCCAATAATTAAAATTATCCCTTTATTTTGCAGGGTATTGGTTTATTTCTGATGGATTGTACATTTGACGGAAATGAATCGGAGAGTACTGAATGGTTTCTGGAATTTCTAGAAGATCTGGCTTTTGACCAAAAAGCAACTAATTTACCATGTCAACAAATGCATTTTGCTGTTCTCGGTATTGGTGATCCACATAGCGGTCACAAACAATATAATCGAGTTGGTCATTTTTATTACAATTTTATATTCGTTTAACTTCGTTATGCTAATAATTGTATTTTAGCTAAGAATAAATTGCAGATAGCGAGAGCTTTGACAAGGCGATTAAATTCTATCGGGGCTGTTGCTCTTTACCCGTTGTGTTATATTTGCAGCCATTCGAATACAGGTAATTTCTATAGTTATATTTTGAAAATTAATAGAGGAAATGTTATGGACCAAAACTTGATTTGGGAAACTTTTTCAAATTCGTTTTCTTATAAATTCCACTCATTTTATTTTTATTTTTATTATTACTCTTTTATTATTACTATCCCTCGACTATTATTATTACTGATATTCATTAGTATTGTTAATATTATGCAACATGTAAAACTTTGTAGTGGAACAAGATATTTACTTAATTAGGGCTAGAGAAGCAAGCGGCGGCATGGGCATCTCGCATCGCTAAAGTGCTGGATAAATACGGAACAAGAATTACAAAATGTTCACGAAGCTTTTGGTATTACGATAGCGATAGTAGCAGTAATAAAAGTGATACGGATAACGACGGGCAGGAATTTCTTTCCGATCATATGTAGGCTTTTCACGTATATCATTCACAAACTTGCTTACGCACTTGAATTATTGGTTTAATGCTATCCTCTCATAGTATTAATATGGTTAAAAACAAACCACTATCTATTTCCAGAAAGTTTTTTGTATTATGGGGAATAAATCTCTTCCTAGATTTCAGTTTTCTTGTTCCAAGTCAGGAATTTTATCTTACTAAATTTTATTCATTTATTTAAAGAAAAGTATGAGCTGCATCCCTGCAGAAAGTGGCTGTACAACAGCTCGATGTAAACAATCAAATAATGTATGCGATTAATATATAGATGATCACTTCCCCAATTTTATTTTTATATGAAATGTGGTCCATCGAATTGATTTCTCTTTTTTTCTTCATCTTTCATCTTTCGTTTATTTGATATTTGTTACTTGAATTCTTCTAGGGAATACATCTATGAATCAGAAGATAATGCTGATGAAGATGACTAAAGAATATCTTCGAAAAAATGCTCAACATATTCGCTAATGAATGTAGAAGTGTAACCGAAGACAAAAGCAAGAAGGATATGATTGTTTCGTATGTGAAGGATTACTAACTCTCAAATGACAAATGCATTTAAAAATATGTATATATGTTGTATCATTGCTTTATTTGCTCAGAATTACTTTGGTTCTTATACATACGTTGTGATGGTGTTTGTTGTCACATGTTTTATTGTCATTTTTCTCAGTTTTCTAACCTCTTGTAAAAACTTATATCCGTTATTCTTTGTTTTTTTATGATCAAAGCTTTTGGATCTCTCTTTTATTCTTCTCTGAACAGCTTATTATCACTGCATTATAATTATACTATCACTTCTGTAGTACTTTAATTATCACACAATGGTTACTACTATAATTGTCATATTATTGTTTTATTTGATATGGTATAGGGAAAGCCAAATATCTTAAAAAGTAATATGACTGCTGTTGAACAACAAGGTACAATTCATCTTTCTCCTTATCCTCCTTATAAATTCATAAAAAGAGTAAGAGATTGTGAGTAAGGAACTATTGCTATTTATATTACTAGACAATTTTATATAATTAATATTTAAAATGTCCATCGTACCTATATTCAAGTTGATCCTTTTCTTTCAACATTATCTTATATGAAGAGCAGTTTTCTTTCATATAAATTACTTTTTACATAAATTATTGAACTATTACAACAAATATTTCTTTTTTATTTTTTTTTTTTTTTTTGAGAAAATACTGAAAATATTGTCAAATATCCGTTATCACATATATATGTATGTATAGTGAGTGTTAACAAAAATGTCATATAAGGATGATACTATTCAGATGTTTAGAACAAATAAATATAAAGGTTATTTTATTAGGTTTCTATAAAATCAAATTAGCTGAGATATCTTATTAAAGTTAAGATTTGCATATAATAATCTAACTTACACAAATACATTCATTAGATCATTTATCTTTTCATTCTAAAAGCTAGATGCAATAGTCTACGTCACTATAGATACATGCATATACACAATGGAAAGAATCATTGTGATAGACGGGAGAGAGAAAGAGAAAGAGAGAGAGAGAGAGGGAGAGAGAAAGAAAGAAGAGAAAATGTCGACAAAGTTTTAGACTGATATGGATTAAATTTGAAGGACGTTGATGACACATAGAGACAGTACTATGATGATAGTGATGTTGGTTGGTTGTATCGTTTGTTGATTTTGTTTCATTTCATTTCATTTCATATATAAATGATTTTTAAACTTATATTTATAATTATTATTTGGAAATGTGAAGAATGTTAGAAAACGTGAAATGTAATATAATATTAATTTATATTACATTCAAGTTTTAATTCATTTTAATTTTTAATATTGTATAACTTTATTTATTTTATTCATAACACTTTTTTTTTTTTTTCACATATCGATTTATATATAACATAGAAATTACATTATTAGTTAATGTAATATATATATATATATATGAATATATTGATTTTTTATTTTATCTTTTGTTTGTTTATTTTCATTACGATTATACATTATAATGAATTAATTCTGAAATATTTATATATAAGTAGACGGATTATAATTTTTATTAACAATTATTAATTCATTACATGAGTAAATAGTTGAACAATGTTTTGTTTTTTGTTTTTTTTTTTTCTTTTTTGTTTGGAAAAATTAATAATTTCAATATTATTTTATGCAATTTCCTTTTTTTTTTTTTTTTTTGTATTAATTTATTCTAATGATTAATTTTTGTGCATAGTTGTATTCCATAATTATTGAAAAGCTAAATGAAGTAGCCATTTGATAATGATATCAAGAAATTCGATAGTTAGATGAAGATAGATATATTAGAAGCATTAACGTTTACTACTTACATTGTGATCTTTTCTCACTTAGGACTCGTCCTATTTTATCAATACTTCGATATTTCTCTTTTCTAACCATTATTTTCATTGTAATGATATATTTGAGTTAGATTTGATAGAAAATACGAAGGATCAGATGAAGTTGATAATTTGTAGGAAAATAAATTCATCTTTATCTTTCCATACTGGATGCAAATCTTCAAGGTTATCCAATTCAATAATACTTGTTGTCAATGTCACGATGGTTAAGTACTTAAAATGCAACTCGTAGGTTAATTATTCCAGTTATAGCGATTGTTGTAATGCTGCTGTTGATTACCTGTTGAAGTTCTATTTCATTTCTCATAATATAAAAATTTCAAATGTAATAATTACTGATGAAGAATACTTCTATAATGTTAATTACCAATTTGTACTTAACTCTGTATATCATCATTGTTACCTGTCCGTAATGAAATTATTATTGTTCCTCTGTTCCAGTTACATTTATCCAGTATTTTTTTTTTCCTTTTTTCCCTCTTTTAATTGAAATAATAATACTATTATCAACATATGTTGTATATCATACAGTTTACTTTGTATTCCACTCTTTTGCTTCTTCTTTTTCCCTTCTGTTTATTTGAATTAATGGATGGTAATGGAAATGATTTATTGCTTGTATACATTATGGAAATGAATATTTCTGATAAACATTAGCTTAATCTTTCATTACGGAATTATTAATACTTCTCATGAGAGTAATTTAATCTTTTATTGGATACTTTTTTTTTTTTTTTTTCGAAAAATATTTTATTTTAATATTTTTTCTCTTGAAATTAATGAAACTGAGATGATTAATCTGTAGAATGAATTTGTGATTCAAACGCATTTCATCGAAATCTTACTTGTTATTATTTGAGTTTTTGAAGAAAAGAATCCTCAATAATAAAGTACTAGAATAAATTATAGAAAATTATCCTTTTTAGGCAATTTCTAAATCAGAAAACTTTTCATTACTCGTTTCAAACTTCCTAAAGCATTTGCTACAATGACAGAAAAAAGAGACTCACTCATTTATATATGTGAAATTTTAGGAATGACCATTGATGCATGGTAGGCAACTCATATCTTGTTGCAGTGGATATATCAATCAACTGAATGAATTCAACAAATTTCGTCTTTCAGTGTTATAAATGAATAACGATGATGGCTGACTCATCATTTTTAACGATAACTAGTTGTGGTGTGCGGGAAATTTCTTCTTGTTGTCAAACTATCACTATTTTACATTTATTCTCCGCGAATTGCAGCACTACATTGTTGTTGGTAATTAAGGCAAGTTGCGAATCAAAATTTCAAATCAAAATGATTGCTAAAAAATATGAGAGGAAAAGATAGCTTCTAAAGTTGTTTTGGTTTTTTAGTCTGACAATGTTTCTTTGGAGTGTAATAATGAAGATCTTAGAGAGTTATATGAAATGACTTTTTTTAACTTAATGGAAACATTTTATGTCATCGGTTTTCGATAGTTATTAACAGTGGGTCTGTGATTCTGTTCATTGTAGGATGTATTCGCTACTCTACTATTGCTAGATCTCAATCTTAAGATATAGATCTTAATGTGTAGAGGGATGTTGAAAAAAAGCGATCTGCATAGTAGAGTATACGAAACATTTGAAGAATATGATTTACATGGTGAAAATGAACCACAGAAAGCGACAATATCACTGCACAACAAAGGACAACTTAGCATATGGCTTTTGATCATCCAATTAAATAATTACAATTCTTTACAGATGATGACTTTTTCAACTGCGCAGATTCAAATCGATTGGTGTGTAATTAGATATTATCATTATTAACATGTGAAAACAGCTGATGCAGCTATTGAGTTACGATAATGAGAGATTTTCTGTAGATTTGCTGGCAGTTGAATAAAAGTTGCGAATTACAGATCCTGTCTAATTTATTCATAATTATATTCTTCATGTTCTTTTTCTTTTTTAATTGACTCATGTTTCTTTTAAAAATGAGAACAAGTCACGAATACGAAGTAATAAGTTATTTTTGGGTGCTGAAAGGAACATTGCCTCCTTGGAACAACATTTCTAGCAATTTATATATGTTCGTTGCAGATAATTACTGATGTTCGTTTTTTTACTTCGAACGATTCCCCTCGCGATTTTCCGCCCTATTTTTTCGTTAATCATTGATTGTATCAAAAAAGTATGTGAAATTTCAGTTTGCTTGGTGTATATTTTGTGCTTTTATCCTACCACTACTTTTCCAACCAGCAACGATGTCTTCACTCCTACCGATCAAATTTCAAGAACATGTCTTGGTAAGTTTATCCAATTTGATAGTTTTTCCCACAACCTTGTTATTATTATTGATAGAGAGTGGTATAGTTTAAAGCGTTATATTGCATCCATCATTACAAAATAAGCGAACAGAACTTTCACATTGTATCTGCATTTTTGATTCTTTTGGTGCCTTTTTATGACGAAATTCATAATTCATTAGCTCATCTCTTCTTGACAAGTTGACCAAATGACTATATTTCGAAATGTTGGTTCTCTGTGCAGAAGATATAGAAACTGGAGTATAAGTCTAGTAATGCAAGGTTAATATAAAAAGATGTTGCAAGAAATATGAAGACATACACTCGTCTGATTATTTGGTTTCATGTGCATTTTATTTAGTTACAAAGTTTGGGTATAAATGCGGCAAATATCGGGTTTGCAACATTAACGATGGAATCGGACAAATTTATTGTTGTAAGGGAAAAAGTTGGTGAGAATGCTCAAGTCGTCATTGTTGATATGAATGACGTCAACAATCCTCTTCGCCGACCAATCACTGCAGATTCGGTGATCATGAATCCCGCAACGAAAGTCCTAGCTTTAAAGTGTAAGTTGTTTAAGATCAAGGCCTTCTTATCGTTTAATCAGTTATGTTATGAAAGAATCTTTGCCTTTAAACTGTTCTATTTAAATAACAAAGGATTTGTTCAGCATCTCGTACCCTTCAAATTTTCAACATTGAACTGAAAGCCAAGATGAAAGCATACAACATGCCGGAAGATGTGATATTTTGGAAATGGGTCAATGTCAATACAATTGCATTGGTATCGGAAACTGCTGCATATCACTGGTCACTACAAGGTTACTCCAACTTTTATTTTTCCTTCTTCCACATCGATAAGGCCATCCGGTCATTTAATACAATGTACCTTCGCCGATGGTTATAATAAGACTAAACATTTGGTTAATCACATATGGATCTTCTGAAAAAGCTGTGCAATCGTAATCATCCTCCTAGTTAAGCTTTCACTGGTTCGTTCACAAATTCATTTTCAATTTGCAGGTGACTCGCCTCCTATAAAAATATTCGAAAGGCATTCAACATTAAGTGGATTCCAGATAATTAATTATCGAGCAGACGCAGAATGCAAATGGTTGTTGGTGATTGGAATCGCTGCTAAGGTACTCTTTCTGGATCACCTTTCTGTTGTCATCTTTTATGAATACTAATTGCAGCGCAGTATTACAAATGATTTGCATGTCATAGTTCTTTACGAACTTGTACGAATCCTTATCTCAGTTTTTGAAAAAATAATAAATGGCCATACTAGCTCGGTTTTACTCCATTTTCGATTTAATGTTATTGGAATTTCAAGTAAGGTATAAATTATCATTAATCTGTAGGATAATCGTGTGGTTGGCGCGATGCAGTTGTATAGTACAGAAAGGAAGGTATCACAGCCAATTGAAGGACATGCAGCATGCTTCGTGAGCTTTAAAATTGAAGGGAACCCACATCCTAGTAATTTATTCTGCTTCTCTGTTCGAACCACACAAGGCGGAAAGGTTATTGTTTTTTTGTTGTCTATTAAATCGTAACGGATAAAATAACTATGAAAGATTGATGGAATAAATTACTTTTGCATCTGTGGATAGAACTTGTAAATTTTATAGTCCTTCCGTAGGCACAACTTTTTCTATTTTTTGAAAAAGTTGTTCGGTCAAGGGAGGATAAATTGTTTTTGCGTTTTATAGTGCATGCCATCAAATTTCGTAATGGTATGTCTTCCGCCAAATGCAACATATATTTCACGACATGCGAACGTTTTGATCTCTTTCTGTGTTACGTAGGAGGCTTTTAACACTGCTTTAATGTCGCGGTTCTAAATCAGTGTTGGTTATTTTAGCTACATGTTATCGAGATAGGTAGCCCACCAACCGGTAATCAACCCTTCCAAAAGAAACAGGTAGAAGTATATTATCCAGCCGAAGCTGCTACTGATTTCCCGGTTGCAATGCAGGTATGTCCTAGTTCTTTTATAGTCTGAAGCAAAGTATGAGGTAGTTTGGAAGCAAGGATCAAAATACTGTACTACAAGCTGCATTATAGAAAAAAGAATTCGTTTTGGCATTATTGATTTTTGCTTACGTATAATGGCTTCCTGTAATTCAATATGATGACACTATACTCTTTTCATAAAATTGTATCATTAATATACAGAAAAGCTGGAATCATTTGTTATGTGTAATATCACAAACATTTCAAATAAAATTTATCAGTTGAAACAAGAAGAACGTATGGTCTCTTTAGGACTTAAGCTTACTTCTTCAGTTTTGCTTAAATAGTCATTATTATGTAATCATTTTCACTAAAGGGTAAATATTTTGTCATTGATGTTTATAATGGCCTAAGTTTCCCAGAAATACCTTTAAATTTACTGAAATTTGAATTTTATCAAGGGGTGACAGAGATAAAGAAAAAAAGTGAAAAAAAGGGTGTCCCCGCTGTTATTTAAGGCAGATTTAACAAATCAAGCTGAGTTTGGATTTATCTGACATTGCTTATATAAATCATACTTTTTTGGGGTAGATTTTCGCTTGATGACCTTTCTGTCGCTGTGATAAAAACAAACTGTTCATTACTTTAAATTCTCTTTTTCAAAACAAATTAAAATCGAATGAAGTTTATTACCTCAAGCTTCAAAGTGCGGTAGTTGGCTTCATCCGTTAAACTGTATACAGTTGAGCAATTTGTGAATTCAACAATGAGAAATGGAATAAAAAAGAAATTAAATTATAGGCCTCATCCAAACACGGTATCATATATCTGGTGACGAAATATGGCTATGTACATTTATATGATATCGAAACAGCAGTATGCATTTATATGAATCGAATCTCATCGGAAACTATCTTCGTTACTGCCGAATATACTGCTACTGAAGGAATAATTGGCGTGAATCGGAAGGGACAGGTATTATTTCTACCAGTCTGCTGAATTACTTATGTCCGTAACTGCTGTCAACTTGACAAACCACCAGACAATTGGTCGTGCAGTTGAAGTGAAAACAACACAGACATATCACGTTTAATATATGACGTCCGCTTTTATAATACTCAAATGATCGTGCTAATCCTAGTAATTTTTTGAATTATTTAGTGGCCATAGCTACAGAGGCGTTTATTGATATTGTTTAATACCGTAGTGTAATAGTTTTGTATACTTGAAGCAAAGATTCACGTTGTACATTTTTAGGTTCTCTCAGTAAGTATTGATGAGCAAAATATGATCCCATACGTGACACAAACGTTACAAAATCCGGAGCTTGCGTTGAAACTAGCAGTACGTTGCGATCTTCCTGGAGCTGAAGAATTATTTGTTCGTAAATTCAATCTGCTTTTCGGTAACGGAAACTATGCTGAAGCTGCAAAAGTTGCTGCTACTGCTCCTCAAGTAATTGTCTCTTTTCATATTTCAAAAAACTAGTTTCTTTAATTAGCCGTGGAGAGATTAATCAGTGTTATAGTTTCAAATTTCAAATTGATTTTGATGCCCGTTTTATATATGATTGAGAGTACTTTAGTTCATCCACAACCATTATGAATGTCTGTTGTTGCAGGGAATTTTAAGGACACCACAAACAATCCAGAAGTTCCAGCAATGTCCACATACTGGCGGCGGACCAAGCCCTCTACTCCAATATTTTGGGATATTGCTTGATCAGGGACAGCTGAACAAGTATGAAACATTAGAGCTGTGCCGACCAGTGTTAGCGCAGGTAAAGCTTTTTCGCTTTGATGTTAGTGCAGTCCAGAAAACGGGCAGGAAGTCGACGAATTAACGAAAAGGATAATGAATTTGATTTATTTATTATACATTTCTATTTGGAAGGATGTCAAGATGTTTTATTCACTCTCAATCAGAAAATTCATGTAAAGCGCCACAAACAGTCCAAAAAATTTGTGGAAGTTCTGGTTGATCAAATGTCTGTCTATCGAACACGTTAAAAATTAACTCTTTAATTCAATTTACAGGGAAGAAAACAGTTATTAGAGAAATGGCTTACTGAGGGAAAACTTGAATGCAGTGAAGAATTAGGAGATCTGGTCCGTCCACATGATGTCAACGTTGCATTATCTGTTTATCTTCGTGGTAACGTTCCTCATAAGGTTTGCGTATTTATATATAAATATGTTTAACTGATGAAATCTACATTTGTTTAATTAATCTCTCGCACTTTTTACTTTAAAAAAAAAAACAAGTCATGAGAAAATTCGACCGACATTCGAAATCAAATAATTATTCATTAATTCAGTTGAATAATAACGACGAATAAGTAGAAACTTAATAAACAGGTTGTTCAATGCTTCGCTGAAACAGGACAATTTGATAAAATCATCTTGTATGCTAAAAAAGTGAACTTCGAGCCTGACTATTTGTTCCAACTTCGACAAGTATTACGCTCGAATCCAGAGATGGGAGCGAAATTTGCGCAGATGCTCGTATCTGAAGGCGAAAGTGAGCCGTTGGCTGATATTAATCAGGTAAATTGCATAATAATTTAACTAGGAAACAGTTCGTCGGAAGACGTTGTAATAATGAATATGGTTTACGAGAAATATCCACATGGAGTTATATAGCTAGAAATCTAATAAAATTGGCACTTCTGCTTCCTGAAATAGTGGACGAGGAAATATGTGATTTTATTGCACTATATCTTGGTTTATTTTGCACTGTGACCATAAGCTCTTTAATAACTTTTGATAAATGGAAGGATAATGATGATTCGAGTTATAGATAGTTGGATGTTTCGAAGAAGTGCAGGCAATACAACCGTGTACATCGTTCTTGCTTGAGGTGTTAAAAGGCGATAAGGAGTCGGAGGGACATCTTCAAACAAAATTGCTTGAAATGAATCTTCTTTATGCTCCACAGGTTAATATATAAATTGAGAAACTAGACCAATAATTTGATCTGCCCCAAGATTTCAATCTTTTATCTTTCTAAGAGAAGTGTGAATCAAGGCGAAGGATTGAATCATCATGTGGTTTGAAATTGCTTTTATCAGTTTCAGGTAGCAGATGCAATATTAGGTAATCAGATGTTCCATCATTACGATCGTGCAACGATTGGACAATTGTGTGAGAAAGCCGGTTTACTGCAACGAGCTTTGGAGCACTTTACTGACCTCTACGATATCAAAAGAACCGTCGTTCATACTCAACATCTTAAACCTGATGTTTATTTTTCATTTATTTATATCAATTATATAAATTTTTATACCGAATTAAATAAGTGATTTAGATCCGAGCACGTATACTTAAAAAAGACTTTAATGACTAAGAGGAATAACCTTTTGATGCATTGCTGTTTAACAATATCTGTACATTGCAGTGGTTGGTGAATTACTTTGGACAGTTATCAGTGGAGGATTCATTGGAATGTTTGAAAGCGATGCTACAAACAAACATGCGGCAGAACTTGCAAATTGTTGTCCAAATAGCTACCAAATACCATGAACAGCTTACCACTCACGCGCTCATTGACTTATTTGAGTCGTTCAAAAGTTACGAAGGATTGTTTTACTTTTTAGGTTCTATTGTCAATTTCTCGCAGGATCCTGAAGTTCATTTTAAATACATACAGGTATGTTATGAACAAAAAGATAGTAATCACAACTTGAGGATGATACCGAGTGATTAGAAAATCTTGGCTGTGGTTAGGTCGCTGATATGCTTGTATTTTGTTTCATGCATGATTTATATATGTAATTGTGCTACTGAGAGTTTGTAGGAGGAATGTTTTCAAGTAATTATTAACAACTGTAAAGGAGATATTTTACCAGGTGTTGTTTGTGAAATAAAACAAGAAAGGTCAGTTTTTTTGCAGGCTGCTACTAGGACTGGACAAATCAAAGAGGTAGAAAGAATTTGTCGTGAATCAAACTGTTATGAAGCGGAACGAGTTAAGAATTATTTAAAAGAAGCTAAATTAACTGACCAGTTGCCTCTGATCATTGTGTGCGATCGACATGATATGGTGCACGATCTTGTTCTTTATCTTTATCGGAACAATCTACAAAAATATATCGAGGTGTTCGTGCAGAAGGTTGTCTTTCATTAATTCATGTCGTTAAACTGAAGAAGTTGGATGTATGATTAATATTTTTTCAAGTTTCCAAATTTTTTACTGTTTTTTTGATATTCTGAGTGCAACAGCATAAAGCTGCTTTTATTTAGGTAAATCCGGCACGATTACCTATTGTTGTTGGTGGTTTGCTGGATGTAGATTGCTCGGAAGATGCAATCAAACAGCTCATCATCAATACAAGAGGAAAATTTGATATCGATGAACTAGTTGAAGAAGTAGAAAAGAGAAATAGGTTTCTTTTTGACTTTTTAATCGATAAAGTATTTAAGGTATATTGTGATTACAGTTAAAGGACAATAGAAGTTAAACTGTGACTTTCTGCTGTAGCAGTATGAAAATGTGTCAGTTTTTAGATTAAAACTATTGGCACCATGGCTAGAGATGCGTGTTCAAGAGGGAACTACTGATCCAGCAACGCATAATGCCCTTGCCAAGATCTACATTGACGCCAACAACAATCCTGAACGATTTCTTCGTGAAAATCCATATTATGATTCGCGGATCGTCGGAAAATATTGTGAAAAAAGAGACCCACATTTTGCTTGTCTCGCTTATGAACGTGGTCAGTGTGATGCCGAACTTGTTAATGTAAGTCACAGTCTTTTATACATCGAATAGTACCGTTGTCAACACTTTCCTAAACAGTGCGCTGGCAAAGAAACTTTTATTTTCGAATTTCCATGACGTACTTTTAACGATACTTATCTGTTTAATCGAAATTCACAAACACTTTTAATTGAGAATTTACTTGCAGGTGTGTAACGAGAATTCGCTTTTTAAAAATTTGGCGCGATATCTAGTTAAACGACGTGACTTTCCGCTTTGGGCTCAGGTATTGGCTGAAGATAATCAGCACAGAAGACAGCTAATTGATCAGGTTTGCTTTAAAACCTTCCGCTATATGATTTTCAGTCATTGTTCTCGCATATGGACATGTTGAATGTGATTTTGAACTTCTTAATATGAAGATTTTTCTCTTTATATTTGATGTTAGTCTGTGCTTATATGTGCATACTGCACACATAATTTGGAGAAAACTTGAGTTCATGATGTAAAATATTAAATGCCTCTTCAAAAGAAGATTAAAGAAGTAGAAAGAAGAGTTGGGGAGGAATCTGATAAGTATTTGATAAAGATATTAGGTTGGATTCAAAAACTTATAATTTGTTTAAAAATATATAGTAACTTAATCTTCAGGTGGTTCAAACGGCTCTATCGGAAACTCAAGATCCAGAAGATATTTCGGCAACGGTAAAAGCTTTTATGGCTGCTGATTTACCGAATGAGTTAATTGAGCTATTGGAGAAAATCGTCCTGGACAACTCTGTCTTTTCAGAGCATAGGTAATTCTTGTAGCAGTAATAAATTTGTAGTGGAAGTATGAAATTTTCAAGTGCTTTGTGAATTGTTTGACTTCTTTATGATTGATGAGTTTCAGTATGTTTCAATTAGTAATTATTAGAAGGATATTACAGGAACCTTCAAAATTTGCTCATTCTGACAGCGATTAAAGCAGACCGCACACGTGTTATGGAGTACATTCAGAAGCTGGACAATTACGATGCACCGGATATTGCCAATATTGCTGTTTCCAACCAGTTATATGAAGAAGCATTTGCCATTTTCAAAAAATTTGATGTCAACACCGCAGCAGTCAATGTTAGTTCTTCGTTGTTTTTTCTTTATTTTATATTTCCCCGTTGGCTCGTCTTTTCTATCTATTGCTGTGCTATTTCGAACTTAGTGGTATAAAATACTTCATTAATTGCGAAGATTTAAAGTTCGTTGTTATAATTATATAGTTATTGAGCAATAATTAACGGATCCATTTTCAGTTTATTCCTTTATTCGAGTAGAACAAAGTCTTAATTTTTTTACAATCGTGATCAGAAGTTCTTTTTGTATAAAATGAATACCAAACTAAGTTATTGCTTGTTATAAAAATCATCCTAATGTAGGTACTAATTGATAATGTATCCAATTTGGATCGCGCTTACGAATTTGCGGAGCGATGTAATGAACCTGGTGTTTGGGCGTCCCTGGCAAAAGCACAGTTGAAGGAAGGCTTAGTGAAAGAAGCTGTAGATTCATTCATTAAAGCCGATGATCCCACTGCATATATGGAAGTCGTTAGCAAATGTTCTGAAACTGGTTGGCATCCATTTATTGATGCATGTTTTTGATTTAAATTTGTTTTACGCCATAGTTGTATCAAACACCTTCTGATAGTTTCTTAGTTACGAGAAAGCTCTCTTAATCCATGAATTCAGCACCACTTGACTGTTTCAGGGAACTGGGAAGATTTAGTTCGATATTTGCAAATGGCACGAAAAAAATCGAGGGAATCATACATAGAAACAGAACTCGTATATGCTTATGCAAAAACAAATCGGCTTGCTGACTTAGAGGAATTCATTTCGGGGCCAAATCATGCCCAGATTCAGCAAATAGGTGATCGATGTTTTGAAAGTGGAATGTATGAAGCAGCCAAAATTCTCCATAATAATATATCGAATTTCGCCAAATTATCAGTAACACTTGTTCGGCTTAACGAATTTCAAGGTGCAGTTGATGCTGCTCGTAAAGCAAATTCAACGAAAACATGGAAACAAGTAAGTTCTTGCATTATGCTCAACAACTACAGATGAATATTAAAACACAAATAATTTGCGCATATTGCTGATAAGAAAATTGGTTAAGGATATATTCGGCGCAGAAAACATTAGCATCTAAATTGAACTTGAATATATATGAATTTGAATATAGTTAGTTAATGTGTGAATTTGGTAAAAGTGTAAAAAGACAGAAACAAAAATGTGTCTGTTTTGAATTTATAAATTTTCATCTGTTTTCCAAACTTAGGAATAGTGAATTGTTGTTCAGGTTTGTTTTGCTTGTGTTGATAACGAAGAATTTCGTTTGGCACAGATGTGCGGTCTTCATATTGTCGTACATGCAGATGAGCTCGAGGAATTAATCAATTACTATCAGGTTTGCATTCGTCTGCAATTTCTTTTTACTGTGTTTTAGATGTTTTGAAATCTAAAGACTTTAACTTTTATTCAGGTTTCTTAGTTTCGTTTGGGCTCAATAGTTTAAAAAAAGGTTTGTTCCTAAAAATCATTGCTTTTTCTTTGTTTATATTTGTATTGTGAATTATTCTAGGAACGAGGATACTTCGAAGAACTGATTGGTCTTCTAGAGGCAGCTTTGGGTTTGGAAAGAGCTCATATGGGAATGTTTACTGAATTGGCAATTCTTTATAGTAAATATAAAGCCGAGAAAATGCGCGAGCATCTTGAACTATTCTGGAGTCGAGTAAATATTCCGAAGGTGGATTTCTGTTTTTTTTTTCCTTTATTTTTGGACTATTTGATTTGAACTCTTTTAATTTACTTTAATGAATTAGTGGCTGAAAATTTATTCCATCAACGATAAATGGATTATTATTAATCTAAACGCATTGTTCAAATGTATCGAGATTAATCCACTTTTTTTATTTATGAAACAAATTTTATTATATTGCAGGTTTTGCGTGCTGCGGAACAAGCTCATTTGTGGTCCGAACTTGTCTTTCTTTATGATAAATATGAAGAATACGATAACGCAGCCCAAACGATGATGCAACATCCAGTGGAAGCGTGGCGAGAGCAGCACTTTAAGGAAGTGATCACTAAGGTAATTTTCATGTGATACATTATAATTTCTGTTACTGCGTCTTTTGCTGTAGAGTTTAAATTACTTAAAAAAATTACTAAGATGTTTTTATAGGTAGCGAACATAGAACTGTATTATAAGGCAATGCAGTTCTATTTGGATTATAAGCCGATGCTGTTGAATGATTTATTACTGGTGCTAACACCACGACTTGATCATTCGCGAACTGTATCATTCTTTGCTAAATGTTTGTTTTTTTGTTCTTCTTTTGAGAAATTTTCATCTCTCAGATATTATGTAGATGTTATTAAAGTTGATCTTAGTATCAGTAATACCAAAAATAAGGTTAACAGTGATATTCTCGTGTGATTGATTTTAATGCTTTGTATATCGACTTGCTTTCAGTGAATCAGCTGCCTCTCGTAAAACCCTATTTACGTCAAGTGCAAACTCAAAATAACAAGTCAGTGAACGAGGCTTTAAATCAAGTGCTTATCGATGAAGAGGATTATGCTGGCCTTCGCGCTTCTATTGATGCTTATGACAACTTTGATAATATTTCCTTGGCGCAACAACTTGAGAAACACGAACTGCTTGAGTTTAGACGTATATCTGCATATTTATACAGAGGAAACAATAGGTGGAAGCAAAGCGTTGAGCTGTGCAAGAAGGACAAATTGTACAAAGTGAGTGCTTTCAGTGGTCTGAGTTGAATTCTTCAAACTTGATAACATTAGGTTTGCTAAGTTTGTGGTTTTGAAATACTCTAAAAATTTAATATTTCAGGATGCAATGGAATATGCTGCGGAATCGCGGCAACCTGAAATAGCTGAAGAATTGTTAGCCTATTTTCTCGAAAATAAGTTGCACGATTGCTTTGCAGCTTCACTTTATCAAATGTATGACTTATTGCACCCAGATGTTATATTGGAATTAGCATGGAAACATAAGATTATGGACTTTGCTATGCCTTACATGATTCAAGTAATGCGCGATTATCATAGCAGGGTATGTATTATTTACAAGCGTCTAATAATAGCTTTGCATACTCTTGCAGCACTTATTGCAGTTAACCATATCTTAATATGTTGGTAGTAGTAATTATCAACGATACTGATTACAACTGTCTATTGACATTATTCAGCAGTTAATTGGAAACTCACCAGTTAATTGGAAAAGCCCTTATCGAAGGCAATGAAAAACGGTGATTTGGATACGTGAAATAAGTTTAGCTTAATCAGGATGTAATACAGATTGTCACCTCACAAGGATAATCATGATCCTCCTGGAGAAGAAATTCATTTCTGCCTCTTCGCAGTGTAAATTACTGTTTAGTGAGGAACTTTGGTTATTGAGCTTTATTTATCATATTATTTGTAAACAGTAGAGAGAGCTTAGTAAAGTAATCAGTTTAAAAAATGATACCCATATAATTTGAGTGCTTGCATGTTTAGCTGTTTAAGTTTCAGTTCTTTTTTTAACGTTATTAATAAAGAATAATATGTCATTAGATTGGAAAGTTGGAAAGAGCTGAAGCAGAAAGAAAAGAAGAAGTTCAAGGAAATCAGCAACCGAATGGAAGCATGAGTTAGTACTTTATATGAGATTCGGGCTGCTGGCTTCTTATTTTTAGATATTTGGGGGTTACTGAGATTTTAAGTATTACTGGGGTTTACTGGAATTTTTTCCCAATGCAGGCATCGAAGTTGCAGTGTAGCTTGGAAGATTGTAATAATCAATTGTTAGTGTAGGTGAACGTTGAATTTAAAGTAAATAGAATATTGTTGCAGTGGAACCACAGTTAATGTTGACGTTCCCGGGAGGAGCACCAATAGGTTCGGTGCCACAAATTCCTGGGACATACGGTGCAGCAGTATCTGGCGGTCCATACGGTGGTGCTACACCAGCAACAAATGCTTATGGAGCGCCGATGTATCCAAGTAGTGGTTCGTATGCTATGTAGTCTCCGATATTGTAAAAGAATTCACACTTGAAGCATTGGTTCGTTTCTTTGTTCTAAGATCGGTTTTATAGTAACGAGCATCGGTTCTTGTTACTAAAAGACGAATTTATTTCATTCTTTATTTATTTTTTCTTGTTATGGTCATTTTTTGGGAAGGGATGCGAAAAAGTTTACTTTCATTATCCGTTTTGTTATGTTGCAGAAGGCGTTCGAAATTAGGTTTTCCGAAATAGATTTCTTGTAAAAGGATTTTAAGGAAATAATGAATTTTTGCTGTTCTGAAAAATATTGAAACTTGAAAATCATATGTAAATGAACAACAATAGACGGAAGTAGTTACTTCATTTGTTTTTCGATTTTTATCCATTTGGTTTAGTCCAGATAGGAATAATATGTGTTAAAATTGTGATCATTTATTTACTCTTTTTTTTATTTGCAATGCTTGTTTGTATTATACAATGCACCATGTACTAATGATCGGCACTGTGTTATCCTGAAGATCAAAATCTAAATACGTACGTATCTGTTTTTTTGTGCGTATCACAGGGCCCTATACTTTTATGTAAAACAAATATCGAACTATTGTTGTGTTCATTCATCTTTCTTCTCTGTGTCACAATAAAAATTTTCCATTGAATTTTATTTAGCACAGTTCCAATAGCCTAAAAATTATTCCAAGTACAGGCCATTTCGATAGCTTCGATTACTCTCTTCCTACTCATAAAATGTCGATGCTTAATCTATAATGTCTCAAAAGAAATTTTCCAGAAAACAAGAGAATTCCTGTGTTTTTATTAGAAGCTTATAAGCTAGGTGTTTGTTTAAAGAAAATGCCTTTTGCATCATTAGTATTTTTGCATATCAATTTCATTAGAAGTTTTTGAGATCGTTCGAGCAAAGAAAGAAATAATGGTTTTTGGATAGAAGAAATTGAAGTGAGAAGGGACGGATAACGAAAAAGAATTCCAGGTTATATAATATTAAACAGAAGAAGGTTCTTAAAGGTGATTTCCTAGAAATTATGACAGTGATGAAGGAGATTACAAGAAGTATAGAAGATAGTTTCAATTGCTCTTCTTCAAATTACACTATATAAGCTTGCAAGCAGACTTAGATTGATTTCAAGCTAACATAACAGGATACCGTAGGAATGGTAAAACGAGAGATGGAATTCAGATTCTATTGTGTGCTCTTATAAACAAGTTGGGTGAATGAATCGGAAGAGATATAGCACGGAAGGTATGGTGGAGTCAAAAAATGAATTTTAGGAATAAATTATTTCACTTCAAGGAACATCATTTCTTCTATTAGAAGTTTAAATTTTAAGAAATCGAAAGTGCACATAATATGAAAGAGTTCTTAGTAGAGAAATAATATTGAAGTAAAGCAGGTATGTTTATCATTTTAATAATCATCTTCCACTCTGATGGACTTAACTGTATATTTATTTTCCCTTCTCTCTTCCTCTTTCTCTCTCTCTCTCTCTCTCTCTCGACGAATTCTCGCTTTAGATATTGTATTTACATAGCACTGGTATATAGTATGTTATCAGACTTGTTTATAAAGTCGAAATTTTTTGCTATAATAAAGCAATGATTTCATTCCACTTATTTCTTGTTTGGAATGCATCATTATTTACAACAATAGTTTTATTTTTCTCTTTCAACGATCCATATGAAATAAGTGTTGATTAGTTTTGGGTTCAATTTATGCAGATATGTTATACATGAAAGTATGAATTTGTATGTGATAGTTTTATCAGACTTATTTGTAAACGATGTTTGATTGATTGATCGATCGATTTATCTAATGGATTGTTTGCATAGTTCAACAATTTTCATCGCTTTGTGGAATATTGTAAGCTTTTACATCTTCATCAAATAATAATTAACATATTAAATCACTATTATAATTAGATCGATATATTAATAAATAAGAAACAAGTGGAATGATATAGTTTTATGCAACAAATAATAAAGATAATGACTATTTCATTATGATAAAATGATGATAATAAAAAGATTCATCTCATCCTCTAAATTATTGTATTTGTTATCTCTAATTTCATCAAAAAATTACATGAAAAAAAAAAATTACTTGTAAATGACTTATTCTTTGGATAGAACAAGATTTCTAGATCTATTCCATTTTTCAAATTGTCATATTTGCATGGCAAACGAAATATGTTAAAAATCGACAATGGGAATTCGAAAACCGACAAATTTCTACCGATGAAATGTATATTCCCAATTTAATAGTTTTTTGATTTCGATATCAAATATTTCTTTTTCTATATTCTCATCGGAAGGATTGTAAATAAAAATGCATAAATATCATTTAGAAAGGCTTCCTTCTTGATAGTTTCTTATATTAATTAACAAATTTAACTAATCATTTAATAATTTCTAGTGTATTATTGTTTGTAATTATTGATTCTATTTTACTTCATTTCTCAAATGATTTTACTACCACTACTACTACTACTACTACTACTACTACTACTACTATTACTTTAAAAGGAACCGATAGAATCTCGAAATATTATGGAGAATATTTCATTATTACATTGTGTTTCATAGACTACTATAAAACAATTGTGGGATTATTTCAACTCTCCCAAATTTTGTTATACATTTACAAAAGTTTAGATCAGTCTACCTTATATTTCAGTATTAACGGTTTCCAATCTCGTTTTCCTGGACTGTATGGTATTTTAACAGAAACTCCAGAAAGACGTCGTATAAATGGTTAAATTCTTCTTTTGTAGAATGCATAAGAGGCAATTGTATGCTGTTTATTTTGTTTCTTTCATTAATATTCAATGAATAGATTTTTTGGAATCGTTTTGAAATTTTTTTTTTTTTTTTTTGTTAAGCATTAGCTATTTCTGATTTTCACTTCTTTTTGCATTTTGATTATAAGGTTTGATTGAAAATTTAAAACTAAATTTTAATTTTTACAGCTATTCTAAACTAAAAATATTATGTTGTTATATCCATAGATTTAAATATTTTCAAATATTTTGTTAATTATTTCTAATTTTTAGTAAAGTTTAACGCATTAAGTATAAAAAGTCATTCGTACTTGTAAGATAATAGTTCAGTTCTGCTCCTGACAGCCTATCAGGTTTCACTTTATTGTAGCAAAGTTTATGTTATAGAAGATAAGCTTTATGAATTCCAGACTGAAAGTAAATATTTATCACATGTTATAATATTTTAGCATTATTTGCACTTGCAATTGCAACATTAATTGTTTCTTTGATGCATTTAATTCTCTCAGTTATGCTATTTTATGGAACTATTACGGTAAGCGTTTTAAATATTTTAAAGTTTTAAATATTTTTTTTAAAAAAATTTTTCAGTTTTAAACATTTACATATTTAAGATTTTCAAATTTTTTTTTTCTTTTTTTTATTGATGAAGAACAAGAAACATAATTCATCAAAATTTTCTTTTCTATTTGTTAATGAAAACAGCAACTTAAACATCTAACATTTCATTCTTAGGACACAATCTCAAAACATTTATTCAGCCTGTTTACCATTTCACAAATAGCCTAGTCTGTTAGTGGATTAAAATGATGAGACTATATTGATATGATATGATATGTTTCACTGAAGAAACCGAAAAAAATAGCTTGTTATTCATATCATCATCAAACATCTAAGTAATTATGATTCAAGATGATAGCAGCCAAGGACTGATTTATAGTCTTATTATGAAATGATAGTTGAAATTTTAGCTAACATATATAACTTTACATATTTAAAAAAGCACAGAAATATTATGGTAGTGAAATTTTTTTTCACATAATGCATCATTTTCAGAAACGAATCAATTTTATATGGCCGTGGTTCTTCACTGCGTTACCCCTAATTATCCTATCAACAGCTTATGCAATAATTTGGTGGTCAGGTGATATATTTGATATACAATTGATCATATCTATCACCGAATTTATCCTTTCCTTAGCGATCAATGTAAGCATTATTAGCACATCAGAAAGGATTATCCATATGAGGAGTATTTATTGCCTATTGAAATTCCATTTACATCTCTCATTTATATTAAAAGTTGTGCTTATTTATCTAATTGATAAATAGAAGGACATAGCTATTGATTAGTAATTAGTAATTAAGTATGCTATAATAAGCAGTAAATAAGGATGAGTAAAATTAATGGAAAGTATTGCAGAGTATATGTTTTGTGATTATTTTGTTGTTCCTCTTTCGCATCAAAGGAAACTTGAAATCAAATAAGCCTCTGGAAAATCTGAATCATTCCAAAAGTTCATTCATAAATATACCTGGTAACAAAATACCACCATGGAAAAATGATTGGGACATCGATTTACCCATGGAATTTACCTCACAAAGAAAGTACGCTATAAATATATAAACTTTACTTATCGCTATTTTCATCATATATTTTGATATAACAACAACAGTTTACTGAAACATTGTGTTTTCGAAAACCTATAAATTTGGTTGTGATTTTAATTGAAATAATTTAAAAATTAGGATTGTTTGATGAATAAGTCGATGTTTAAGGAAAAATATCAAAAGGGATGGAAGTTGTCGTTTATTGCGTAATTCATGTATTCTTGCTTCGCCATTACCGAAAGGTTAAAAATTTAATTTTAACTGAAAATAAATTTGTTTCACTTTGGTTTTTGCTCAGAAAGGATCCAACTATTTCTTTGTCAAATCATACTTTTTGAAAAATCTTATGTTAATGAATTATTAGAAATGATTTTAGTTGAAAAATTTTTAATTTAGAAAGTTCCGGACAGTTACGCTTAACAGCTGATCGTTTAGCTGAACATAATCGAATATTCTCAAGTGAAGATGACCGCTGGAGGTGAAATTATGAGGGACGAACTGATCGAAAGATACATTCTTTTAATTTTATATTTGTATTAATGTTCGCATAAAAATTTACCTTGTTGAAATGCCTAGATTCAACAATCAAAAAGAGGAGACTTGATTGAAATAAATTAAATCGAATTCAATGGGATCATTTTTGATTTAAATTTAATTATTTCGAAAATACAGAAAGTAATTTTATTATATCTGCTAATTTATAGCATAGTAAATCGTCTGTATTCCACAGAAGGCAAACTGTCGACACTTCTGGTTCTACTGGGACATGCGCAATATTCCGCGTCACTACCTGGCATTCCTTCTTCACCAGGATCGCCTGGTTCACCCTAAAATATGTTAAATAAATTTAACTATTAACTGTGACATTTTATTTATTTTAACAGTTAAGTGTCTAAAAAAGGTTTTTGAAAACTTTCACTTAATTTGACTCATCATAAATATGCTATATATGAAATTAAAGTTCAACACAATCTTGCCATTTAATGTTGAACTAAACAGACAAAAGAAAAAAAAAAAAAACAGAAAGCGGAGAATAGTAAGCGTAAAATTAAATTAATAGATGGTTAACTTTGCATTACCTGTTCGCCGTCATCTCCTTTTTCACCATTAGGCCCACGTTCTCCCAGTGGTCCTTCAAGACCCGGTTGACCAGGTTCGCCTGCATCACCTTGTCCACCAGGTAGACCAGCTAAGCCCGTAATTCCTTTTGGACCTCGAATCCCTACAACGTGCTCTGAATCACTACCTGGTTCTCCTTGTGGTCCTTCTTCACCCATTGGTCCAGGTGGTCCATCTGGACCCATCTATAAATTCAAATTATGATAATACAATGATGAATTTCTAATTCCTACAAAATTTGAAACATACTACGATCATAAATAAGACTGAGTAATTGAATTTACTAAACACTGGAAAAACAGTAGATAAAGCTAATCTTAACCTGCCCTGGAAGGCCTGGTTGACCATCGTGGCCATCTGCACCTCTTCGACCACGAGAACCTCGCATCCCTCGAGGTCCGGGACGACCTGGTGGACCTGGCTCACCCATTGGACCAGGCGGACAATAAAAGCAGCTTTCGTACTGCTGTATTTGTCCTTTTACATCGCTCATATCTGCACCATCCGGAGCATCCTGAATTTTTCATTTTTTCTATGTATTAGATTTGTGGTAGCAAATTACTTATCTCCCCAACTGTTACGAAATTTAACTGATTTTTTTTTTTTTTTTTTTCACAAATATATGCGCCAACTTTGCAATCACTCACTCTATTCTCACTTTCTTTTGATGAATTAGAAAAAAAAAAATTTAATAATCGATAAAAAAAAAAAAAAAAACCATTCCATCGACACCATCCATGCCATCCATACCATGTGTACCTTGTGGTCCCGGTGGTCCTGCTGGGCATAAATTTTCCCTATCAACACGTTCGCCTAAAACATATCGATATTGCCAAATCAACAAAAAATAATGCAACAAGATGGTAAGTGTATTTCTGGAATATACAAAGAACAGAATGAAATTCTTTTCATGAAAACTAATTTTTTTCTAATCCAAATTTACTCAAAAATTTCATTAATGCATATAAAAAAGTAAAGATATGTACTCTTTTACCTGTAACATTCACTATCAAAGTAAATATTTCATATCACAAATGAGTTATCATTTCTTAATCATGCTGTAATCGAAATTATTAAGTTAGATAATACACAAATAAAAAGAGAATTTGAGATCGTTATAAACTTTCACTTCATTGGAACTTTTTCCTGTACTTTTAGTAAAAGATAATTGTATTATTGGAAATTCTTCACCTATAATCTCATTTTATTATTAAAATGATTAGATAAATAATAGTACTTCTTGTGTTACATTTTCTACAAATGACCCAAGAGTATATATTATATTATAACATCTTCACTTTTCGCAGTACCTAGTTTTGTGATGCTATTACTCGAATTAATTCTCTTATTGGCCCAAAGATTTAAGCAAGTTTTAGCCAAGTTTTCTTGAAATTTGGCCAAGTTCTAGTTTCTTTACCCCTGTTCGGTTCTTCTCTGCCATAAAGATCAGATTGTCCGGAAGGTGCACTGAATTCTTCAGTTAATTCTGGGCCCTGTTTCGATGTTTGACCAGTAATGTCTGCATTGTCACCATTAGAATATTGACGACGTTGACGATAACTAATATTCATTGACATCATATCTCTCCAGAGATCGCTTGCTTTCAGCTTAATAAATATGGTAAAATGTCCCATTATATACATATATTAGCAAAAATTAAATGTAAAAATTCATCATTTAGGAAGTAATTAAAAGCGTACACTCATAAAGGTTGTTTTATTTCTTTCGGTGTTTCTCATTAAATCCGTGGTCCATAGATGGCAATTAAATTAAGTCTAAAATATAATACGTAATACTAAAAAGTTGTATTGAACACTGTAGAACATTATTACTTTGAATGCCTCAATTTCGATATCAAGTTCATTTTCTACCATTTGTATTTCATTGATAATATGCACAACAGCAACAATTAAACAAAATATCGTAGCAACTCCGATACCGCAGGTTCCAATTAAAATATTCTTGGTTTTTGACATCCTGCATTAGTGAATGCTAGAAGTGGTATGGTACCTTATGATACAGTAATTACTTGTCTAATTTTTCAAATCTCAACTTTCCTTATTTTTTAATGTGACAAAGGAGATAAATAAATCATTTTCTTACACATCAAATTGGAAGATAAAGAGGGATTGAGATGAGAAATTAAAAAATTCAAATTCCAGACTATTTCAATACTTAATTGTATTGTTCAAGTAAGTTGGTAATTAAAGCGTGCTACTCACTTTAGATTTTAATTGTTTCTAAAATTGGAGAAATCATCGTTTCTGCTTGATCTTGTGTTAATCATTTTTGTTTATAATACTTCCAAACATTTTCATATCGTATCATACTACCCTATAGTTTGATCTTTTATGCTATTTATTATGATTAAATAAAGATATCAATTGTATCGTTCATCAGAAAAAAGATAGGATCGGAATTTCACATAATTCACTGATCCTAGGACGTAAGAAAAGTCAGTAAGGTTTTCAAATCAATAAAAAGAAAACGATAGATGACATGAATTAACAAACGGAACGAAAACAAAGACGAAAAGGTGGAAGATGAAAACTGTTGCAACAGTTATCAATAACCATCTTAATGATCCATCAAATATTTCAGCATGAGATATTGACGATTTCGCTGATCTGATTGTAAACCTGATAAAAGTCAATGATATAATATCCCATATTATTGTTCTCCTCTTTATCATACTTTGTGTTGCTATCACTATTAACATATCACTTGACATTGTTGATAAATTATTATAAGATTATTGTTATCATCATTATTGCGATTGCTATTGTGTTTATCAATAATTAGCCTCTCACAATTAGTGATTTATTGTGCAAAGACCAAATTTTTCATTTTTAAATAGGACATTCAAAAATTTAATAACTTCATTTCCAAAATTATTGTAAGAAAAAAAGGCATTTCGAGAAGTTCTATATTTGAAGAAAATAGGACAGAAACGATAAAGTGGTGATTACTGACCGTGTATAATAATTACATTATGTAAGATGGTAAAATAAATATGGGTCATTAGGTGGATGATAGGCTGGCAACAGTTGCATCTTTTAATTCAGCATAGTAACAATGATAACCTTGTATGTTTCTCATATCAGTATCATAATTGTATGAAATAACCAACAAATAAGTATTTCTTGAAACCTAAAGAATGAGTAAGACAATATTTGTATGACTATTAGTTGCTGATTTGATGTTTTAAGTTCTTTCAGGAATTTCCCATAATCCTAAATAAAATAAAAGGCAAAAAAGAAACGGCTCACTATCAAATTACAGATTTGATATCTAATGTATATCAAAAATATTATCAATTCTAGCATAATGCGCGAACAAAAAAAAAAAAGAAAGATAAATCAATAAATAAAAGGTTTGTAATTTATTTGGCAATATAAAATCTTCCTAAAATTTTTTTCGTAAAATCAGTCATTCGTAAAATTAGAATGTCGAAGGAGACATTTCGAGGTTTTAATCTTTTCCAAATGCAAACTTAACAAATTGGTTTTGCAGATAGATTTCGAATGGAAAATTTGCTGAAACTAGCGCATTTGTAAAAGCTAATATTTCTTTTCTAAATTATTAAAAATTTCAAAACTAATAGAATATCCGTTGAAAAAAGGAATGAATTACATATTTGGATGAACAATTTATTTCCTTTCGTGTTTTTCCTCAAATTCAAATTCAATTTTCCTTGCATAGAATTATGTTTTTTATGCATTCTTCATTCCTTTCAGATTTTTTCATTGATTTCGGAAAAGTTCGAAAGTTCGATGACAGTCACCAGAGCTAAGCTTTGAGGTAGATACCTTAAGATTGCTTTGTATTACTGTGGTAAGTTCGATTCAGCCCTATTTCTTTTCTTTTTGTCTAAATACCAAAGAAAAACATTAAATTCTTTCGAAATTTTAATAAATTCTTCATAAATGAATCGATTAGTTATATTCAATGCTAAAAATTGAGAAGCCATTGGCATATTCAGAAACAAAAGGCATCAGAAAGATGCAGTTAACATATTTTCCTACCACTGGAAATTTCAAAGATTTTAGAAATTATATCGTATGGGCAATCATTTAATAGCCGAGCTGAATTGTTAAGTTGACAACATTGCACTTCACTTAATGTTAATTTTGTTGCAAGTATCATTGTCAACAACGGCTTATCACTTCATTTCGCAATCACAATTTCGCATTTTCAGAATCCTATGGCATTTGTTGTACCACAGTTTTGCATTGTAATATACAAACGATATCAGTAGTACTAATATGAGAAGCTGTTGTTCTGATAACGTAACACTTTTCATTTCGCTTAATTCATCGCAGTTATCCATGAAAAGTTTGCAGGAGTCGAAAGTTAGTTCGTTGTATGCACTTGATGATTATTGATCCCTACTGCAGTAATTGTAATTTCAGTTATTCTTGGGACTGGGATGTTTGGCAACTGTGTCTCTCTACGGGGCAGTATTAATGAATGTGTTAATGGCAGTAAATAGATATTGTACATTTACATATCCTCTAAAATACCTGAGCAAATAGGCAGTAGCCTATTTGCTCAGGTTTCTTTTGTATCTTCTAATTATTTTTGGTACGGCTTAAGCATATTATCACGGAACTTTTTTTGCAAAATAATTATCGGTTAGTTAAAACAATCCGTTGAAATCGGAACTTTAAAATGTCAAAATTCCAGGTACATTCACTGACCTATGCCGAAGCTTTACAGAACTGTGTACTTTTAATTTTTTATGCGAAATCAAATTACTGGTGAACCTACTGTAGCATAATTTGTGGACTATTGAATTCTATTTTCGACATAATAATAGTTCTATTGCTGAATATTAATCTCGTAATGTTTTATACGAGGGATCTACTTGCTATGTGATTGATAACAACAACAAAAGGAATGCTGAAAATATACTTTTTAAGTTAATAGTGACAATCGAAGATTTTAGAGACGAATGTTGGGAGAATTGAAATAGTTTAAAGAAATAGATGAATTCCTTTCGAACGAATGAATTCAGGAAATCTTCAATTCATCCATCATTTGAGTAGAAGATCACGGAGATACGATTGGCCAAGTTGAAGTTACTAAGAATGTTCATTAATAAATGTTTTGTCTTAAATATATCGATTTGTAATAGTTTTAATAAGTTACATTTTAAGATAACATTAAGCTTATGCCTTCTGATGCATAGCATAATGGACTGAAATGAAAATGAAAGTAACGAAAGATTTCTATTTACTCTTTCTTTATTGATGGAAAATTAGTGACATTTATATAATTAGTGGTTTTATTCGTTGTTGATGACAATAATAATAAATAACATCGTTAATGTTAGTCTGTTTACAACGGATTATTTATTATCAAACATCTTTTTTTTGTTATCATATAATTAATTTGTCACTACATTATTTCATAATATATGAAGGCATTTATGGGATTGATCAGTCGTTCATTTCGGTGTATATTAGTTATTCACAATATTACAAATCTGTTCGAGAAGTAAATTGGAATTCTGTCATCTAAGCCTGAGTCAAATGTCATTTTGAGAAATGGAAAGGATCAACTCAGCAGTGATGGTCATTTTTTTACTGATAGTTATTTCTTCTTTTGTTATTGACATTCGTATGATATTGACAAAGTGAAATAATCGGTGAAGAAGGAACGAAACAAATTTAATTTGTACGGCTTATATCAAACTTCTCTTGCGTCCTTTTAATTTTGTTTGCATTACCAATTTCTAATTTTTACATTTCACTTTTCTTGAAGAATGAATTCATATCTTTGCTACAAAGTTATGAATTATTAGATACATTTCATTTGTTTTTTTATTCATTTTTTCATTCATTGCCCAATTTAAATGTTATTTAATCAGCGGTAAAAAAATTCTTTGGGAAAAGATTTATTGGAACTATTAACCATAGAGGCATTCCTGGGGTCATGACCAACAACAAATTAAGCCATGGATCAATTTAGTTCTGAGGTAAATTTTTTTATATATTACCTGTCATAATACTTCTGTAAATACTATTTGTACTGTTTGGGAAACAAAGGTAATGTGTCGAAACATAATTTTGTCATACATTTACTTTGATTATAGAAGAAGTGATGTTCAGATTATTCTGCATGCTTTGAAAAATCTGAATCTCCTTGATCTGAAGTTTAACATATGTATACATATATTGAACAAAGTTTTTTTGATCCGAAATCTTCTGTTTTTGCTTGTTGCATAGGTAATTGTAATTTGGTCATAATAATTAGACAATAACATAATAATATAATCATCAAGTTGACGCAATAAGAACTCAAAATTCGTATTCAAAAAAACCGGTGCACGGTAGTTTTTACGATTAGTCCATATCTTATGGGAAAAACCCAATTCCTATCCAAAGAGGTCAAGGCCAAGAAAGGGTAAGATTAAATTATCAAAAGCAACATTGCATGATTTCTTTATTACGAATTCCACGAGCAGTTCAGTGTTTCGTAAACTCACGTTGCCAATTCAGAAATGCTTCATCGCCTGCTAAATTCACAAATTTTTAAAATATAATTCTCAGAAATTTCCCATTTCCATTCATTTTCCAAGAAACGAGCAGTGCGACATGGTTAGCCGCTAACAATTATTTGAGTTCTATTAATGACAACCACATTTTATACTACGCTAACAATTTTGAACAATTTCGAGTGATTTAACTTCCTGTCTACATATCATATCACGCCAAGTGAATTTCGGGACGAAAACCTAAGATACACTTGATCCGTCAATTGATACAATCCAAAAATAACAATTGAAGAACAGTAGTTTCGATAAATCTTGCAAGAATAATATAATTTGCATATTTAGCTGTAAGAAATTATAAGTGTGTACATCGGATCACTTCTACACGTTGTATCCTACAGCACTGAAGGATGCTTCCAATGTGATGACCGCTCTTCAACACATCGAATTTATATCTCATTTTTCTAAACAAGCATACAGATACTGTGGAAAAGCGAAAAACTTACAAACTGCTGAGCGATAGATAAATGTAACAATGTGATAATGATAAGAAAATTATCACAATACATTGAAAACACATAAAATGATGAAATGGATGCAATATGAAATTCTGGCTCACTTCGATTCAAAAACTCCCATTTGATTCCATCAAAACCAAATGTTCATTCAAAAAGTACTGGACAAAGCATAAATGATAAAGCAAAATAGTTCAAATACAATTTAAGCCATCACAACTGAATAATTTATAACCCCGCAGAAGTTATTATTTGCTTTATTAATATAGCTGTTGCAGAAATATCTTCCACTTTCGACGTAATTAAGGAGCTCACCGTAGAATAAAACTTTTCAGTGGGATTTTTATGCTTCTTTCTATGTTCATTCAAACCAGAATTTCGAACGAATTTTTTGTCGCATTTATCGCATTTGAATTGTCGCTCGTCCTTGTGCGATAGTTTGTGTCTTCGCAGATTATTCTGAGTTATGTATTTTTGACCGCATATCTCACATTTGAATCGCCGTTCTGCGCTGTG
>JABVXV010000235.1:63093-100072 GCA_013365325.1 Dipetalonema caudispina | reverse complement strand
GGAAATTGTTTTCCTATAACTTTACTTCGTATATATGCCAAAATTTAAGTAAAATTCTGGAATAATTTAGTTCATTATTAAGTATCATAAAACTATCAAAAATTAACTGCTCTTTTCTTTTAGATTATTTTGAGGAACCAATCAATAGACCATCGATACAGTTAGCGGAATACAGCACATCGCAAACTAACTACTTCGTATCATCAGATCCGAGTATGAGCAGCGACAAGACTAATGAGGTGGAAATTACTCAACTATAAATTTTCAATTCATCCTTAATTTTCCTCATGAAGAAAAAGAATCAAAGTTGAGTGGATGTACTTCTCCACAAGTATCCAACAAATCATTCATGCTAATTTATCCTTTCAAAATGTTTTTCATTTTCTAATAATATTTGTTTAAAATACGTACAAGCAATATATTTAGTAACCACTCAACAATAATACTTAAAATTACGCAAATGTATTCTGATTTATACAGAACTGAACACCATATTTTCAAAACAGTGGGAACTGATCTTGAAATGAAAAACTGAGCAAAAATCTAGGTGCTAACGAATTACTATTATTACATTTAAAATCTCCAATGAATAATTATCCTTCCGGAAATGCAGGAAGAACGAAAGGAAAAACTGAACAGATGAGGTGACAAACTTAATTCATTGAAGAAGGTAAGTAATTAAAAATATTTGTTAGTGCTATGTCATGAAAACGTTCAGAAAGACCAGGATATGCATTAATAACAGCGCGCGCAGCTATGTAAAACAAGCTTGGCGGTCTGATCCAGCATCTCTGCAGCTCATTTGTCCGTCTTTCGAACTTTTCATCCGTAGTACCACCAAAAACATAAATACAACCTTCCTGCAAATAACTATTTTCTTTTAACGGAGTAAAAAAAGTGATTTTAATTTTATAACAAGGAAAGGAAAACTTTTATAATTTTGGAGAAATCATTTTTCTCATCCATAAATTTCATACCTTCCAGAAGAACAAAATGCTTTCACAGTAGAATCAATGGTTTTTCAGGCTTAATGAAATGAAACAAATATGACTTAATGCCTCTCCAAAATAATTAATATACAAATTCAACAAAGATTAAATTTCCGTGTTGCTCTGAAATCCAACTAGAAACAGAACGGTTTCTCATCTTACTTACATCATTGAGATAAAAGATAATTACACATACTGGAGTAACAGTTGCCGCGTGGAAACATAACTGCTGACTAAGTTGGCTAGGCAATAATTTCCAACGCCACTCTTTCAGATCAAGTTGCCAACAGTCTTGAAGTAACTTGGGGCGCTGTAACAATCGTTCATTTAAATTTGATCTTGAACAACTTTTCTCTCTCCCCTTCCAAAGCTCTACCTCCCGTAGCCACAAGGTTGCATATATTGCAAAGAATGAAGAAATGTTTTTTAAAAAGTACATATAACAGTATAGAATTTGAATATCCATTAGCAAATGCCACATAAAATGGCAAATTAAATAGTTTATTTGAGTAAAAGGAAAAGTACCAAAACTATTCGATCGATCAAGTGATGTATTACTGACTTTTCTGTACAACCACCAAGAATGTAAGCATTATCGCCAAATTTTACGCAACCGTAGTATAATCGACCCTTAACAACAGCGTAGTCAAAAGGTGAATGAAAAATAAATGTCAGTCATTAATGAGTGACAACTGATTGATAGTAATATACGATATGGAGTGAAAAAATGAAAAATTAAGTGAATTTCCAAACTAAAACAGAACATACTACTGGATACCCATAGTTGATGTCGGGTAGAGTTACTTGGGTGCGAAATTTGTTTTCGGATATATTGAATACCAATAACTGAAAATTGAAACATAAAACATGCATACATACATAATATTACAATAAGACAAAAGCAGCTAAGTTGCATTTTTAGAGATAACGTCAAGTTTCACATTTATTTGGTTTGCCTCAAAATTAAAGCAATTTTAATTTCGAAAAGTTCCAGGCAGAATTACTAAATTGTTCAAAAATTGACTTGAAACTTTCAAATGCTCGCAATACTTTCAACGCATAAAATGCCTTCATTTTCTTTATAATTGAATGGCTGCAGTAAAAATAAACCTCTATGAGCGGTGAAGTCCATTCCGGAGTACCACCACCTATAAGTATTATTTCATCCTTAACAACTACAGCTTCGTGCCTGTATCGACCATTGATACCTGACCCATCCTGTAAAAATAATTTGGACCCTTTCGTATAACCTTTAATTGCTCAATTCAAATACATGCAAGAAACTGATGACAGAAGATAAAACAAAAAGTTTGTAAATTACATGAAGAAGTGTCCATTTCCAGTGAATTGGTTCTCGCCGGTCTACATCGTCTTTTTCGCCGTTGAATTCTGGTTCTAAGCTACGAACTTCCAAATTATATTCCCACCCAGTCGTCCCACCAAACACATAGAATTTCCCACTGTTATGTACAAGACACTGAAAAGAAAAGATTCCGAAAACAATGATAATAATTTCTCAACATTGACCAAAAATGACACAACGGAAGGAAAATCTGAGGATCCAGAGCATTTATGGAAGCGAGTATCCAAAGGGATTCCAGGGAAAGTAAACAGGTATTTAGTAAGAAATTTTTAATGAATGGAATTACCAACAAACCATGCTAGATTACGAACACATCTTTTGAAAACCGAAAAGTGTTATGTTTTTCAATGAAACTTTCGAAAACCTTAAAATTGTTGATATAATGAAGGTTTCTTCAAGTTCCGTATCTAAACAATAAGTGACTCACAAATTTCCATATCTCTTTTTTTTTTTTCACATGCTACGAATCCCCATTTCCTGCTATTAAAAGCCAAACTATTAACTTCTATAACCGACAACTGATACTTACCGAACCATACTGCTTGACAGGAATATCACCAATGGTTTCTAGTCGTTTCCAAACAAAAGTTTCACCCTTTACGCGTTTGAGTAAGTTGACTGAATTGGAAGCCCTTGTACCGAATGGAACTGCGGTTCCACCAAACATATAAAATTCAGACAGAACCGGTTCACCGAAAAAGCAACCTAGAAAATACAGCTGAACAAAGAAATTTCAAAGGACATTAAATTCAAAACGACACAAAACAACAAACATTGATGAACCAAACACGATGATAAAAAGAATTGCAAAATTACTTGCAAACGACGCCAGTTCTTCGGGAAAACCCTTTTCCGGTATAGACATCAGTTCCCAGGTATCGGTCAGGACATTGAAACGCCAAACTTCCTAAATTGTATTCCAGAAATCCATGGAAATTATAAATATTTACGAAGAATTGTCTTAAGAAAACAGGAATATAATGATGGGCTGATTCGATCAAAATATATCAATGCTCAAACTGTTACAATGATTCATTCCTTTTAATTTATCCTTTTATTGCTTTATGAAATAACTTGATTTCTAAATTTTTTCCGTTATGATAATCGATATTAGCAGAAGCCCTTAATGTCATATCTAAAATGTAGAAATGAATAGACACGATTAAAAGCCATGTAGACGTCCATCCGGATCGATCGTACTCCAGTTCTGACCAGTCACTAATATAGCACAAGTTCATTGGATTTCTAGAGATTAGCTGAATGGTTAATGTCTTTTTAAATGATTCAAATTGGTGATCGCCCATTACTAGCAGAAATACAAACTCTCATATGATGAATTCAAAGTACTCTTGTATTATTATCAAAAGAACTTCATTGAAATCATTTCCTGATGGCTTCCACCTCTAGCCCTCCTCAATTTCTAGTTTTATGCATAACAGACCTCTGCAAGTAGAGACTCTCGCAAAGGTGAGAAACCACCAATCACATAAACGTAATTTCGGTCGCAAGCCATGCGCATTCCACTTCGCTCTGTTAATACTGAAAAAAAAAAAAAAAAGAAAGGACATTAAACTAGGAAAAACTATAAAACAAGCAAAAAATCATCGAACTCAAAAGAATTTAACAAATTCTTCTGTGCTACCTTATGAATGAATGGAAGAGAGGAGGAGGGGAAAGAGGGTCGTAACGATTAGAAAGCCCTCAAATTCGTTTCTAAAATGATTTAAACAAATTGGAATAGCAATTATCTCACAGTTAGTCAGATAAAATCAACGGCGAAAATGTCAACGTTGAAAAGTTTTTGCAAAATTTACACATTAAATGGAAACAGCTCATACTTCCCTATAATATAATTTTTTTGAAAAAGTAATACAAATAATTATAAATATGAAAAATTATCTACATATTTGGTTGGAAGAATCATCATTATCCTGCCAGTATCTGTTAAGCTGATGTTCAATGACTTCAAATGTTGCAAATGTATCGGTACTGCTCTGTGATCCGACCATTGGAACCTGAAAAGGAAAATTTAATAAAATCCTGATTCCAATAATCTTACATGCATGACTAGCATAGACGTTTGCAATGTAATATCAACTCGAACCAACATCACATGCGTAATTTTACTTCAACTATCTTACGTGTTCAGGTCTTCAATTTTATTTTCACTTAATATGCACATATTATCGATCTTACTTCTATCTAGCAAACTTTATTTTATCTCATGATATGATCTTACAGATCAATCTTCATATGGAATGAATAAAAACAAGAGTAATTTCTGCCATTCTATTTAGAAATTTAACTTTTTATCCAATTTCTATCCTATGGATAGTGTAAGATTTGAATTGAACTATTTTTGAAAATTTAGATTATCCAATTTGAAGAATCCTATGACAATGATTCTTATCCAAATTACACGAACACTTCCTCAATGAATCCACCTGCATCACATAATAAAAAAGATGCCAAACTCATAACTTGAACTCATGACCTGAAACGAATTGAAAACTTCGATCCCATCCAGATAGTTCACATTTTTCTCTCATCCCCTCCGTATACTTCTCTGTATATGATCCTATCATTAATCGCTCAAGGAAAAGCTAAAATGTCAGGATAATTTATCTTAATAGAGTTGTTAGCTTGAATTCCGGATATCAATATGAGATGCCGCTTCAGGACTGCTCGAAAACCTATGCAATACATCTCCCAATAGTAGCACTAACTACACACCATCAACTGTCGAAAAATGTTTGCTTCTAACCGTTCCTTCCTATTCAGTTAAATCGAAATTAAACTATTTATGATGGTTGAATAATTTATTTGTTTTTACATTTGTACAAATTTTCAGTTATTTTTACATGAGCTTTTGCGCGACTAAGATGAAGTATTTTATTCGGGAACATAGAAATCACTGATTTCAAACTGTTGATAAATAAATACATATAAATTTCACAGATCAAGAGATCTTTTAATGAATTGCTCAAAATTCTCTTCATCAACGATTCTCACAACGAATGGATATTTCGGTTCAAGATGCTTCTTTCATGCTCGTCCAAAAATTATCATCTTGTTGTTGGCTGGCATATCATGTACTTTTCGCATATATAATCCACTAGCAGCCGCTTTCTATAAAAAAGAAGGATAATTTTCCTAACATTTTTCGTTCAGTTTATTGGTTATTATAACATGAAATATGATAACCAATAAAAATAAATTCATTGAGAGCAACTGTACTTAAAACTACTGCAACTTTTCCTTTAAATTTAAGAAAATAATTTTGGATTTGACAATACTCAGTTTTTGTTTTCAAAGGCTTAAAAAAATCAAAAGATGAAGGCAACATGATACTATCAGCAAAAAAGAACGTCAGACCTTCTCTCTGCCTCGCTTTCACCCCTTCAAAGAATAGTACATTAAATTTAATTCCAAAATTTTGAAAATCCTACGAAATAGTAATAAGTTACTGTCAGCAATTTACAAAAATTAATTGAGCAAGAAAACCTCTTTCAAAAGATTTATATCACGTAAACCCCATTCAGGATCGATGGAACAAAGTGATTGATGAAAATCAATATTGCTTTGTGGAGTTATTTGACCATTCACCGCATACGGACCATATGTAATCAGTAAACCATGTTTCATAGATAGTAACGATCCAGCATTCTAGAACTATTTTTTAGAAAAAAAGAGATAAATACTGTGATATATAACATATTTAATTTATTTTTTTTAAACAAGGTCTCTCATTGCGATGGTATAAGGATATAAAGCAAAGCTCGAGTCAACTAGATGACGAGAAATTTATACTTACTTTAAATAGTGCATCAACAGCAGCATTTGAACTGATATGTATCATATTGATAGATAAGAGATAATCGATGTGTTCCGGTTGGAACTCACTTGGCAAATTCCAGCTGCTAATATCTTTTCGAACGTCAATTTGTAAAGCCTGCTTAACATTGCATAACTGCAAAAAAAAAAAAATAGTTTTGAAATACATGAGCTTTCGTTAATGGAATAGATGCATGAGAAGCAGAATAACTAGGAATCAAAGCGTATAGCTGTTTCCAGATATGCATTTCCTAGAGATCAAATTATTTGTTTACCAGCACTTAATTATTCGTGGAAGCTAACAGAAAACCTTATTACGTTCACAGCCCAGCAGAACACCAGTTCTCAAATGGATTGATGTGAAAATTTTCAGTGGCGAAACCGACAAACACTGATAAGTTTCCATCAGCCACATATCATCTCATATTTCTAACATTTACGTATTGAAAATGAAAGGAAATAACTTGGAAATTTTTCAGACTACATTAAAATTTAATTTTAAAAAAAAATCTTGGCGTCTTTACAAAGATGTAAGTTTGAAGAAACCTTGAAATGATCGATGTAGAGGTTTATGGATTTCACGTTACGATCATCAATATCAGATGGTTGGAATAAGACGTTTGGAAAATGTGGTGCAAAATGACAAACATGTTGACCACTACCAGATGAAATTTCCAACAACTAGAGAGAAAAAAAAAAAAAGCTTTTCAAAGATTATCACTTTAATACGATTTAAATTGTTTTACATATTGAAAAATTATTAGAAAACAATTTACTAAAATTTTTTTTCCTAAAATTTTACACAACTTTGGTGATTAAATTTAATTGGTTAAAAAATCTTAACAAATCAATGCAATCATAAATACATACGGTACGTGGTTCATTGTCAATATATTGCTTGAGAATGTCCAATATTGGCTGCTTATTACGTTCCGCAGCCGGTGCGCATATCATTGAAAAAATACGTTTTACACCAAACTGATATGTAATGGATAAATGTGTACAGCCCAATATTAATGAGGTATAAAGCATTCGCTGCTATTAATCGGTGTGAAAGATATTTTAATTAATTAAAACCAATTAATTAGTTCTAATTAATCATATTTCAACTAAAAATAGGAGTGAATTTGCTTACATTTTATATGTGAAAATGGCTAACACATTTAACAATATGTTCTAATTAACAATATAGTTGATCAAATAGCTAAATAGTTTACAAAGAAGCTTACTTCGGGTGATAGCAGTAGTTCATCAATAAAAATCTTAGACATACACTAATAATATCATGAATTAGTAAAACTAAATCGCAGGAGATAGGAAAACTTGTCTAACTGTATTTATACTGCCTTCTCAATTTGATTACATGTTATTATTAATGTATATTACTATTATATCCTCATCATCAAGTTAGTTAATTCAATAAATAAACACTGATTTGACTCGAAAGTCAAAGTTTTCTGAACTTTTCTTTCATACATTACTTTATAGTTTCTTGTAAATCGTTAAGTGAAATCGTAAAGTGAAGTATTAAAAAAAAAAATTCCAATGCTAAAGGTATCGAACTATCATTAATACTTCACTATGTTCGAACCCTGAGTATAATGATTAAGAATTGATTAGATTTGAAATTTGCAACTGGAATTAAACAAATTACCAGCATGTATAATACTGAATTATTCACTATAATAGATTAAGCAAAGGCTGAATTCGGTTGATCAGCATCATATTTTAGTTTCAAATTTTTGGTGTAATGTGGTAGCATTTAACCTGATTAAATTCTTGAGTTTTCAACAACGGATTTTGAACTTTTGGAGAAAGAGTTGTAACCCGACAATTTTGCAACAGTTGAATTTTCATAACGAATTCCAAAATTATGGGTCATAAGCATATTTATGTAAATATATATATATATATAAAATTCCTGGAAAAAAATTTCTTTTCAAAATTTCCAGATTCTTTACTTGTCATTTCCTCTGTTTCTCTTTCTACTTATCGAAAGATTAAATTTTTTTCTGTTTAAATCTCTTTTATAGGACTTCTTTTTGCAAACACTTAATTTCCTTAACATTGAAGATATCTTTCTTCCCAGCAATTCATCCACTATTTTTTTTCACTAAGTTAATCTCCCTATAAATCTCTAATTAATAAAGGTCCCAATACTTACTAACTGTTATCAATGGCTTCACAATCTGTCCCAGGCACTTTTCTCTACTCAGGCTAAATTAATACTTAACAACTACCCGACCATATCAATAAAGCTATAGCATAAATGTCCAAACAATGGGACAGGATATAATATTTCATAAACTAAAAGGCCAAGAGTCACGAGCTCTTGCATTACTCGTTGGCTTAGGCTTATCAGTTAGTTAAGTTGAGGTAAATGCATACGTAAGTGTTGAAGAGAGAGGATATCATTCTCAGAATACGTACATATGCATATTCATATATCAGTGAAATGTAACGACAAACTATACGTCTAACTATACCTTATCTGAAAGTAATCAAACGTAAGGCCACAATATCTTTAGGGTAGGGCCGCATTTTACAAGTCCTATGAAGATTCCAACAGTATGTGTAGAAGTTGCAAGGGAATTCATCGTAGAATTGGTATTTTAAAAAACGTCGAGAAATTGGTTTGGAGAAAAAGGCTGACCGAATGATCAGCGCCTCAATGGGTAATTTGTTCCCGTCAAGATTGATTGCATTTTTGTAGTTATTTTTTTGTTGTGCCCGCTATTTTTAATTTTCGGTTGAATTTTTATTTCGAATCGTAAAATAGTTCGTATTTTATTATCACTTTTAATTTCCGATACATTTATTTGCTTGTTAGCTATGAATTTTGTGCATGAGAAAGTTTAATCGTAGTCAGTTTTTCATTTATTTGTTTGCTGGTTCAGTAATCTTTCTAATTTTCTGCATCAATACGAGGAAATTTGCGTAAGACGTGGAGATGTTAAAAGTTGAAGCAACCATTTTAGTTTTCAAATTTATTAATAATGCAATGAAGAATACCTATCCGTTTACAGATGAAGCACCTGATAAAGATGATAATGGCCAGTTATCGGAAGAAATCCAAAGCGTGCAAAAAACAAATGATGTCGCGAAAACTATTGATGCAAACATTTATGTTTCACAAGAAAGTGTCGAGGTGGTGATATTATAGACAGTTCAAAGAGATTTTGCGTTTCAGGGCATTTAATTTTCTTCACTTCCTAATTTCCAGTTGCAGGGAATAGGACAGATCTTCTACCTCTAGTTTAATTAAGCTTTATCTTGAAGGAATGTATGTGATGAATATATGCCATTTCTTTACAACTAGTTTGCACCATTTGTTTAGTGATGCAAAGGATTTCAGCCTCTGATAAACGACTGCTAGTAATTAACTGTTGGTAGCAACAAGAGATTTTAGGATTAGATCAAAACTTTTTTTTCAGGTTGAAGAAACGGAATTAATTGAAGAAAGTACTATTGGGCAAGTGATTGTTGGAGACGATCAGGAATATTATTTAATCTTGAACTTAAATGGACCTGATGTTGGTGCGGCATTCAAATTTTTCTTTCATTTGTGATAAATTTTATTAAATTTATGCTATCGTTCTTCTAAAGAGTAACATACTCAAGATTAAAAAAAAAAATTTTCATTCTATGACTGAAGAGACGGCGTTTCAGATATCGGAAAAGTGGACAACGTTCAAATCTTGAGAAACGATGATGGTACGGAGACGGTATTGCTAGAAATAGATGAGCTCAATGAATCAGAACTTTCTTCTGACCACTGTAGAAAACGTAATTTTCGGATTTTCACGATCAATTTATTGATTTATTACTTTTGGACCGTTTTATTGTGTATTACACCTGTTATGAGTAGAAAAAGATCTCCCGTTCTTTTGGAATTTTAATGTGGTAATGCACAGTGTCTTAGTTTTGCCCTTCCATTACTGTGTTAATTATCGCTTTATGAAGGATAATGAGAGCCATCAAATTTTCTGTTATATTTTTAATTCAATATCAAATTTTCAGTGGAAATTCCCGCAGGTAGAACAATCCAGATTAGTGACGTATCAATCAGGGATAGATAATAGAAATGTTTTAATGTTGCCGTAAGACCACTTTTAAGAGGTCTGTATATCACTTCTTTTCATTATAAGGGCAACAGCTTAAATTAAAAAATTTTTTTTGCAGGAAATGATTCTTTTCACGGCGTGGAAATCGTAGATATCGATAAGCATGATAAAATTATGCAACAGTTGTTCGGCAATTCTGCTGGCTATGACCCGTATCAATTAGGGAGATATAGAAGGTTTTTTTTTTTTTTTTTTCAATTTCATTAATACATTTGGTTATTCAGTTTTTTGCTCTTATGTATATAATTTTCGTTAAAACATTACTGTATGGTGTTGCCGGTTATTCTAATTAAGTTTTATTGTTTTTATTGTGGGCAAAGAAATTATTGACATACTGAGACTAACCGCTTGTGTTATATAGTGTTATTGTTTTATCCGGTATAGCCGTTAATTCCAACATACGTACCATTTTAAGCTTCTCTTCTGTTATATTGATCCAATTGAAAGCGAAAATTATCAGTTTATAGAAATCGCGTGTACGGTACTTATTCATGTCCGGAATGCGATCAAACTTTCATCAATACTGCTAGGCTGGAAAGGCATTTAGCAGTTCATCAGGTTTTTTCTAAATGATCTTTTCGAATTATACTAAATAATAATCTATCATTTATTCGAAAGTTTTCCATAAAATACTGAGTGAGTGAACTGGGTTGGATATAACAGCGAGGATTTAATGAATTTGATGGCGTTTGACGACGATGTGTAAAAGCTATGCAGAAAATATAAGATTTTTAACGTTTAAATCTAGTGTTAAGCAGAAAATTGTATAACTCCATTTTCTTTAAAAAAATAATGTAGCTCTATGTTTTTAACGTTTAAATTTTAACGACACATATAAACTTAATACAAGATGTAAAGTTTAACGTACAACTAAATATAACTTATAAGCATAACAGTTTGCTGGTTTGTCTAATCGGTTTTTCAAAATAGATCTCCGGTTCATTTCAATGTCCGCTATGTCAAAAAGTTTACAAATATGAATATAATCTGTTTTATCATTGGCGTCGAACATGTCATGAACTGAGCGAACTGATACCAGCTGAAAGAAGAAGGGTTTGTTTATAGTTTAGCGATTTATTTCGTGGATTTTGTTAATTTTTCGTTCATTTACTTATGACTCATTTCCCTTGTTTCTTAATATCTATAAATATTCGAAACGTCTTTCAGACAATGGATGTTAACATTTTACGATCAATGGTATTAAAATTTGCAAGGAAAAAAGCGGACGAAGCACCACCGCCTGTGATGAAAATAGGTATTAATCCGAATTTACTCTTCAGATCGGACACATTTGGTCTCATCGATATGCAAGCTCCTTTAAGTAAGCGTTTTTTTTTTTTTACGTGAAACATTGTATCTTGTATAGAATATGTTTAGAAATACGTTAAGCTTAATGGTACCACATTGTGATGTCCCGCAACAACCTAAATATTTCTATTAGCATATTTAACTCTTCTGTTAAACCTCGGAAAAAAGTTGTTGATAAATATATTATTTCTACTTCTGCAATTATATTTCTTTGCATCTTTTACTTTAGATACTCAAGGTAATGTGTATTCGGGTGTTCCATGCAAGCAGTGTGGTGTGAAAATATCCAACTCTGTGATTCAGTGGCACGTAGCCATGCATCGGGGTATTATACCCGTAGACGCACGAAGCGGCAACGGTGAACATTTTTGCAGCCTCTGCGGGCAAATATTTCGTCAACATTTTAGTTTAATCAAACACTGGCGAAGCAGTTGTAACGAGATACAGGTCAGTGAATTACTTACTGGGATAATTTGTTCTTTGAATTTTTGTATGGAAATTGATTCCGCCGTCGTTCAGATATTGAAATTTCATTCCAATTTCTAGCTTTTTGTTTTTCATAATGTACTAATCATTTCTTAGGCACGCCTTTCGGATACTCGAGATATATCTATGGATGACGAGACATTGAAAGATATGGTAGCGGATATAATGCGCGAATTAGGTGAAGAGTATTCTCAACGATTCGGTGGGAGTAAGTTTCCAGTTACTCTTTTTGTAGAGAGGAAGTGACGAGGCACTTTAGTAATGCGGAAGGAATTATTTCGTGATGTTAATGTTGTCAGTTGCTTGGTAAAAAATTATGGAGTTCGAAATATTAAACTATGTCTTGCATTTCGTTACGCTGTAGTTAATTAACCTGCTAAATTAATGTAGGTGGTATTTTCTTTACCTCACACGCAAATAGGTCAGTTAAAGGGAAGCCACTATGAAGGAGAACTTACTTAATTTCTAGAAATATGTTGTGGTCACGGCTGTAGGTTGCGGGTTCTTTCGATATTATCAATATCATCTTCCTACTTCCATCTAAATATAAAATTGATATGAAATCTTATCGGTTTTGGCATACCGACTTGCATGATCCATTTGTGTGTGAACTCCGTTCACTTTTCATATCAGGTCATTGATCTTGAAATTTAATAAACAAACATTGTAGTTGCACAAGAAGATGATGGAGAGGTGATAGCATCGCAGGATCTATTTCTTCCCGCAGATAAGGACAAGGTATGCAAGTATTTGCGGAATTTGGATGAAGTTATTTGTTTCGGTGTTACTTATCATCTATTATAATTGATATATATATGGTGTAAAATTTCCTTTTATCGCTTGTCGCAAAATTATATGATCCCACTATTTTTTATACTTTGTGATGCTACTTCCAAACTGTCTTAGAAATTAGATCTTAAGTGTGACAATATTGACGTTTGAGTATGTGATATCTTCAGGACTTATCAGTAGTTGATTATCAGCAGGATGTACTTACTAGTCGTTTCTCATCTCATGAAATGCTATCACATTTGGATGCCGGTGATGAACCCGAGATAATTGACACTGAGGGACATAGTGTTGTTTCATGGAGTTATTTAGATCAGGTTTGCATTAGTTTATTTATATTCATTTACTTTTGAGGTACTTCAGTTCTTCCTTCTCTTACTTCATTTTAGCTCGATATGTTGTTGCAGGTTACTGGTGATGCTGCATGTTCTAATGAGCCAAACCCAGTACGTACAAAATGGTCATCTACCCATGGTATGGTGCAATGTTCAGTATGCTCTCGTACTTTCGTTAATATGGCAAGGTAAGTGTGATATTAGATTTTATTTTATTTTAAAAGTCTTAAACTTGCCTAAACACTCGAGTTATATACATATTAGATTGGACTGGAAAAATGATATGTTGCAGACTAGAGAGGCATATTGCGGGTTTTCATGCCACTACTGGATCACATCCATGTGTGCTTTGTGGTAATCGTTTCAAATATGACTATAATCTTCTTTCACATTATCGTCGTTCTTGTCCATATACGAAGTTATATATTGATTCAGAGAAAAGGGAGCAGGTGAGTAATGCCTAGTTGGCATACTTTTATGAATACTGCTTTCCATTCCTGTACGCTTAGCTTTTCATTTAGATAATATTTAAATATTTTTAAATTTAGTGTAAGAGGAAAGTAAGATCGTTTTCTCTGTCGATTAGAGTTAAGCTTTTATCAATCTTATTTAGTTTTTGACGTAGTAAATTTTATGCCACAGTTATACTCTGCATACATAGTTACACTTCTTCCATACGTTAAATTGGCATGGATATTATTGAGCGGATGATATATGAGCTTGAGAACTCGAAACAGTTTATGTCCTAGTAACTTTGTGATTTGAAGGTTATTGTAGAGTTCTCATTCTGTAAAGAAATATTAAGATTTTGCCAGATTTTACTAAACGTATCATTTTTGCATAAAATTTTTTAGTTTGATGCTCTTGCATTGCGGCGTGCAGTAAGAGCACTGGCACAGAAAAATTTACAACTCTCTTCTGCGCAGAAAAAAATGGTTGCTAATAAACGTGAAGTTCTGGATAGCTCTGTGGTATCCGTCCCTCAATTTCGCACAAAACCACCGTTTGAACTAATGGTTATGCGGCCAGATCTACCGAATGGAAAATCGTGTCCTGTTTGTGGTTGGTTACACATTTTTTATGAAAATATTGTTCAATAGTTTGGAGTTCCCTTCCAATAGTATCATGATTCCAGATTTATCTCACAGGCTGTGGTCACTGTTAACGTGGTTCTTGGAATAGTGCCAGACTAGCTGTAAACACCTAACTTTCAGTCCATCTTTTTTCTTCTTTCACTTTTTTAGACATCAGACTAGTTCTGTGCAGGATATACGTACGTTCTTGTACTTTTCTTCTATTTACATTTCCTTCATCGGCATTTCTTAAGGAGTGGTATTTTACGGTGAACGCGCCGTCGAACGTCATGTAAAAGCCGTTCATCCTTCAGAAGTGCGTCATTATTTCCTAAATGATACAAGGAAAGAAACAGAAGCAGCTGCACCAGCCAAACAACGTTGCACGGGTATGCTTACACACATTCTTAAATGGTATTTGCAGTAAAATGTTGTCGCAAAATATCGATTACTTTGATTTTCAAATGATACTAAAAAAAAGATTCAAAATTTTAGAAACTGGAGATAGATCAGGGAATACCTTGAAGCAAACAGATGATAACGTTGAGCCTCCTCCGACACTTGCACCCGAAGTACCTGTCCAAGAGGTTATTTCTTCCACTTTCTTTCTGTAAAAGTAAATTTTTAGCAAACACATTGTTCTTTGATTATTAGTTTGCAGCATTGTTTCCACTGCTGCAGACGTCTCGTTTCACGGTTTCAGAGACTTGGGATTTTTTCTTCAACTCTTTCAAATATTTTAGCCAGTGACGACATCAGAGCCTGCCATTCGACGCGTTTGTCGTATTGATGAAGATGCTGATGGGAATCAGATATTCATCGATGAAAATGGAGAAGTTGTATGTATAAAAATTTTTGTTCGGCCAATTTTTTTCCATCAAAAGTATCGTTTAGCATGATAGTACATTTGTTGTTAAGATTTAATTACACATCCACACAACCCTAACTCTTTCGGATGGAGCTCCTTCGCTTTCTTTTCCTTCCTATGCTTCATTGTCTCATTCGTTCTTCCAAGCGCAAATATGCTTAATGTGACCTATAGTTTCTGCTTCCCACGTTCACAACGCATGCCTAGCTGTTTGGCAGGGATTGCACGCTGTTGTCATCTTAGAAGATAACGGAATTATTACCTTGTTTTTCATGAATAGCACGGTAGTAACCACTTCTGGATGCTACCTGTCACCAAGTCTAGAATAAGATGCGGCAGCTTTCGTTTTGAAATTTCCGATTGGACATCGCTTCGCATTATTAGACCAACTCAGTCACCCTATGGATAAGTGAGAGTAGTTATGGCCGAAGCACACTAAATTGCAGGTTCAAGTTAGCTGAGAAAGTAGTGTTATAAGTTAGCCCGAAAGATTGACCGATTCAAAGAGTAGGCGGATAGTATTGTAAATCTTTTTTTAGGCAGGGCACAAACTAATTGTTGTTCATGTCTGAAATGCACTTATGTGTGATTTGCACTAGATTGTATCACATGATCAGCAGTAGAACAACGTTATCACCATTATCGTGCACTTTATTTGATTCAGATATGGTCACTTTTAACTTTATATATTTTAAGATCGAGTTAGGAGAGGATGAGGAGGTGCAAATTCAATTTGATGATATTGAAAGTGTTCAGCATCTATTTGAAACTGGTCAACTTACTGTGGCGAATGATGAGCAAGCAATTATTTTGGAAGGAAATTTAAATGTGAGTTTCCATTGTATAGTGGGATTTTTATCTAAGTGTGACAAACGAATATAAAAACTTGATCGCCGTCTTTGTTAATCTATTATTTTCTTTGGTGTGCTTTTCTCGTCCAATTGGATGTTTACTGAAGCTTTGGGTTATATAGATATGTATGCTTACGTACTTCTCATGGTTTTGTTTCATTACTGTATTTCTTGTCATTGAGTAGAATATGAAATTAGCTTTTTTATGCAGGATTCGAAATATTGCTATAATGTGAACTACGGTGACAATAACAGCTCGATTTCGCCGACTGGTGGTACACGTTTTGTAGAGGGTGAAAAAGAAGTAACTGATGGGCGCAACAAACGAGCACGAAAACAAGAGTTTGGAGGGAATCAACATTATGGTTAGCATAACTTCGAAGGATTGATAAGATCTACAATTATGACTTTTGCGTAAGAAGTAGAAGTTTCGGGATAAAAGCAGGTTGGTATGTGCCACGTAAGTCACTATGGTCATCATTGTCTTGAGACTAATATATCTGCCACAATATCCTATGATGCTGATGTGCATTGGACATATCAAGTTCATATGAGCTGTGTTAGTCTAATTTCCCAGTCTAATAAACTGGTTAATATAAACTAGTACAAATCTGTGACTTGTTCGAATTTCTTCGACCAATCGACTGCATGATATTTTTCCGGTTTAGTTGAAGCTTCAATAAAAAATATCTTCTCCATCTTATTATCACATTTCCAATACCTATTCTCTTCTGCTTTTTTCTTATTTTTATTATGCTAATTACAGATTTCAGTACCACAACTGAACCGATAAAATCGGACGCGAGCTGAAATTCGAGATCTAAAGAAATGTTTAAAGAAGATATAATTTTATTATCTGTAAGGGTAGATTTATTTTAATTTAATCCATCACTTCATTATTGCATGGAGATTTATTTTCGCTAGCAACTGGGGATAACTGTTGAATGTTAATAATCTGGTGCAGATCAATTTAACGGGGAAAAGCGCTACCATTTGGGAGTATGTTTATCCTTTTTGAATGTAATAAAGGTTTTATCCAAAGGTTTTATTTCGATATTTTTTTTTGTTTCGTTGTGATATTGTCTTTTATTTTTATTTTCAACCTGATTTTTTTGTATTTTATTATTTCAGGATGGGGAACAGAATGCAAGGAAGGCTTTGTTAAACATCATGTACATTGAGCTGACCTTGTATTATTCAATGAAAGTTTGTGAATTCTGCTAATATACGCATTTGTGGAAGAAATGGTAGATAGTATATTTTCAATGTATATAGTAGTGTATACACCTATCATTGCATTCAGTTGTGAAGAAACATAAAGAATGGATCATATAATAATGAATGTGTTTCACTTTAGGAATCACTCGACAGAGATCAGTAAGATTTTGATGTATGCTTCTGTGCGTTCCATAACTTTATTTTTGGATGGTCTGTTCGTAATTTTCTTTACTTTAGAATGAAGAAACGAAGTTTTCTAAGTTTTCGTTAATTTGGGAAATGATCCATACATTGTTGATTACAACTATTGTACACAAGTTTATTTTCAAAGTTTTCGTTTTCAAATTCAAAGTTTATTTTCGAAAGATCAAATAATTTCGACATACCTCCAGACCCATTTGTTGAGGTTTTATTGATTTTATTTCGTCATTTTTCTGTGATATAAAAGTCCTTTTATTGTAATTTTCCGCTGTGAAATAATTTGTGACCAGTATTTTGAAAAAATCGTGCCTGTGGCAAGCCAATTTATTCCTTCCATTTATTACATCAGTTTGTATGATTATCGTAATTATTTGCTTTCCTTATTGTAAATTCATAAATTTTTCAATTATCAAGTTTTATGCGTTTTGAATTAGACTTGTTGCATGATGCTGCAGTATCATGATCCAGATTATTTTAACTACAAAATAAGTGCTGTATCAACTGCGGAGGAGGAGTACGGATGTTGCAAAGGTCTTGAAACAGACGAATGATTGTTACTATCTGTTGCAAGTTGTACAATTATAAGGGTTGACAAGGTTTAATTTTTTCGGGCGTTTTAGATTGGGTTGAAGTTTTCCCTGAAATTTTTCTTCGGCGTTGTATACAATGTACTTGAAGGAAATGTACGTACCAATGATATCAAATTTTTATTTTTACATCTGATAGACTTGCCGTATGTCCTGGTACTTCAAAATTATAGGTTCTTCGTGTTTTACGAATGTGGAGATGGCTTTAAACGAAGACAGCGATTCGAACGATGATGATCAAGTATTGGTAGCATTCCGGAAATCCGATCATTCGGAAAATGAGGCACCATCGTCATCATCGCTGTCAGTGTTGAATGCACAGCATGAATTACCTCTTGCACGGGTTAGGACAATCATGCAAAGTGGTGGTGAGCAAGTACCGATCTCTAGCGAAGGCTTATTCGCTATGACCAAAGCTGCAGTAAGCACTAATATACTAAAGCTTTAACTGTTACGTATATCTGTGTTTTAAAAAAGTTTGCTAAAGGAATGATAAAGTAGGATGTAGAGGATCACCGTTTAGTTTGGTATTAGTTTCTTTGCGAAGCTGAAAATTCGACCTTTTTTGATGTCGTGCTTTTTGCCATTCTTTGTAAATTAACCAATCAAATTAAGCAAAAATACAATTATAAGTTGATAAGAGATGTTATTTACAGCTATTAAATAATATAAAATTAAACGGATAGCACTAAGATGTTATCTAGTTTGAATACGAGCTTTCAATTGAATTGAATTATGCTTGACTTGATTTTTTTATCTCAAAGTGCAAGTGGCATTAATATTTGTGCAAATTATTCATTTCCTTGAAATCACTGAAAATTCATTGTTTAAAGGAACTTTTCATATGCAAATTAGCAAAAGAATCATATGAATCAAATGACAAACCAAAATGTATCGAATATTCTCACTTGGCGGATTATGTTCAAGACAACGATAAACTCGAATTTTTGCATGGTTTGTATTTCGTTGTTTTTGGAACGGTTCATTGAAGCTATATGAAAAATAGCAAATGGAAGAGAATAATTCAAGTAGGGGTATTGAAGTTTTTTTTTTTCTTTTTTTTTACAAAGAATCGTTTTCTCACTGCATGCATCATTGTATTCATTGTGTTGAAGTTCTACTTGTAATAGACAGATTAGATATTGAGTAATTGATTATTTTTTATAGAAATGGTACCTCATATGGTGCGTTTTGCTGACGTAATGCATTTGGTATCATAAACAACAGGATGAAATGATATCAAGAATTGCTACTATTCCATGCGTATTGAATGATACTCTTGTTGAATTTGTGTTTCGAAATATGGCAAAATTAATTTCAGATGGTAATTCTCCAATTGTATTTTTTGAGTTTAGATTTTTGGTGTGTTTCTCTGTGCTTGTATATTTAGTTAGAGCTGTATCTTACAGCATTTACAAACTTAGAGAAATAATGCTAGTTTTAAAAATCTATGAAAAAGCTGATTAGCATGAAAGAAAAGATTATTTTTCGTAATTTAAAGTGGCGAAATATTTGCCTTTTTTCTTTTCAAAAATTTCGAAGAAGCAAAAATGGATATGATCTTTGGTTATCGGTTTTTTGTAAACAATAAGACTTGGCAGTTTTAATAACGATCCAAAATTAGCTTCAATCATGGCATCTCCAACAATCATCTATTCCTTCCAGCAAAATTACAGCTACATTTTTCCATTCCTATCATATGCCAAACAAGTAATGGTTTCCATCAGCGAACAACTGTTTCATTTGCAAATCCTCGATGCTGCTATACAATATGATGATAGTATAGCATTGGTATGTGTTATTCGAAGTGTTTAATTCCTCTCTCAAAAAATTGTTGAATTGTATCAATGATGTAATGTTTATACTTGTTATTGGTATTTGTACCAGTGCATTTTAAACTTTAACCTGTATGTAAACTACATGTGCGATTTTAAATTTTTTATCAAGTTCAAAAATTGAATGTGGTACTTCAAATTTGCAGAAACATTTCGGAAAATGTTAACTTTAATTTCCAATAAAGATTAAAGTCAAGCAATTAAAATTGAAAAAGTAAAAAGTATTGGTAAGACATAAAATAAAAATGTCTTATGACTATGGAATTAAACTACTTCCAGACAGATGTACATACCGATGAAAATTTGACATTCAATCAGCTTCGGAATAAATCTTACGCTTTTGCTAATGCACTCAAACAATTGGGCGCTAAAAAAGGCGATATTATGGTTGTATGCCTAGAAAACTGTTATCAGTATGCTGTTATCTTCTTGGGTAGTGCACTAGTTGGATGTTCCATATCGGGTATTCATCCAGAATCTACCCAATGTAATATTTTCTCTAGATATATGGAGAGTTTTTGAGAATAGAATTGTTGTCTATGATTTCTGCTTGGTTGCGACTTCTTAGGTTCTTCGAATATATATATATATATAAAAGAAATGAAGCCAATCAATTCTTGAAAGCAATGTGAAATAAAAATGGCAATTTTCGAGATAGAGTTAATAAGGTAAGATAGTTGGAACAGGCCGTACTTAACTCAAAAATTTTTTTTTGGGAACCAATCTTACACTTTTCTGTACTTACAAATTGACATTAATTAGCTTCAGAAATGGTGGATAATATTTTGATTACATTTCAAAATTTGCACCCATTTAAATACTATTTTATCGTTGTACTATGGTTTAAAGAAAATTTAGATGAGCTTGAAAAAGCTATGAAATTAACAAATGCCAAATTTTTGGTTCTGTCATCCCACAATTATCATATCGCTATCAATTTTGCCACACAATATGAGGTTTCTCTTATTCGTTCATAATTTCATATTTTTATTTAAAAATTGAAAGATTACTATAAAGTTGTATTTCTTTAATGAAAATTATATAAATGATTTTACCTAAAGAAGACATGACTTGAGAGATACCGAAGGAATGCTATGTATCAAACAAAATCTCGAATATTTCTTAAAATCCCTCTGTCGTAATTTCCTTTTTCAATTGATTATTTTTAAGAGTTTGAACTATGCTTAGACATAATATTAGAAGTTTCATGTAAGTGTAGATCATATCACTGAACTTAAAATTAAGTAGACTGAAATATTGACCTCTCCAATCAATGAAATGATCAATAGTTGATAGTACGAACCTTATTTTAATGATTATATCTGATATGGAAAAATGGATTGCAGAGAATATCACTAGATATGATAATCTTTTAACAAATGAAATTTCCCAAAAATTTAGTAAAATTTGTAGATTCTTCATTGAATATCTTCTTTCTCACATATATCTAATCCATTGCAGTTAATAATCTTGGATAAACAGTTTACTCAAATTGGAAATGATTTCGATAGTTTGATCAAAAATTGGGAGGATAATTTGATTGATCCTAATGAGAAAAACATTAGTCTGGATGATCTATTGCTAACACCATTTAGTAGTGGTACTACTGGATCATCAAAATGTGTTCAGCTAACTCATCGTAATTTCTACATTGCAACTACTATCCTCAAACAGTAAGCTAATGTTATGTTATCCATTTTAAATAATAGGTAAAAATAAATTCAAATAATTCTTTCTTACCTTTTATATTAATTTCATATTAATTCTTTGTTCATATGTATGATTTCTATATTCATGTTATTATTTCTATAATTCTAAATTCAACTTTGTTTATTAAATTCTCCATTTTTTCCTTCCTGCATTTTCCTGTTTCTTTTTCGTTTTTTAGCTCCCGAAAAAAAAAAAAAAAAAAAAAAAAAGAAACAAAATTGCCTTACTGTGTATTTCTGTGAATTTTTGGATTCAAAATCGAAATGAATTGAATATTTGTTCGTGTTTTAGAGCATTATTTGACAAGCTTTCGGGAGGTCGCCGACGTATAACTATTGGTGCATTACCGTTTTATCATGGTTCCGGATTTTGGGCATTATGTTATTGTTTACTAGAAGGACATCAAACTATTATAATGAAACATTTCCATCCGGCAATAATGTTAAATTGTATTGAAAAATATAAAGTACTACTTAAATCTTTCTAAAAATTGCTTTAGCATCAAATATTTGAAAGTATATATCATTCAAAACTATCATTCTAAAGATGCTTTATGATACTGAACGAAGTTGTAATAAATTTTCCAACGTAGTTGTAATAAATTTACTTTCGACCCTGATTATCTGCTTTTATTCTTATTTTTTAAATTAATCAACTTTTCCTCACCAATTGAACTACATTGACTTTCCAAAATAGCCTATTTATTTTCATGTACATTTTCAATTTTCTACTATAACTATCTCATCGGCTATTTTAGATCGATACACTAAATGTGGTACCGGTAATACTCGAAAATCTTTGCCAGGATGAAATTCAAATTAAGCGTTGGAATTTGTCATCATTAACCACCGTATTATGTGGAAGTGCCCCTTTGGGTAAAGAACTCAGTAAGCGATTCCTGCAAAAATTCCCTCATGTAATTAATCTAATACAAGGTATTCGTTTTTGCTAATTATTCTGTAATTTAGACTGATTACGATAATTTCCAAGAAATTTTTGTTATTTCAAGTAACGTATATACCTTAGCGAAGTCATAATGAATTAAATTTAACCAATTGCTATCACATAGCTCTTAATTGATATAGTTTAGCACCATCATGTTGACAAGTTATATCAATGTTCTGTTTCCATAATTCTTCTGACTGCTCATGATTATAACGTGTCACTTCTAGGTTACGGTATGACGGAAGTAGTTGTTCTAAGTCATATAACACCGCTGGGTACACCGATCGATGACGACAGTTATTTGGGAAGTTGTGGAAAATTGCTGCCCGGTTTCGAAGCTATGGTCACTAAAAACAGCAATTTACATGATTAATCTTTTAATTTATTACAAAATATTTAAATCATGAAATAAAAATGTCACATCTTTCATGCATATTGCAGTTGCTGGATGAAGAAACTGGTGCAGTGCAAAAAGAACCGTGGAAACCAGGTGAACTCTTGCTACGATCAGAAGCTATCATGAAAGGTTATTTGAACAATGCGGAAGAAACGAAAAAAGTTATTGACAACAACAAGTGGTTACATACTGGTAATAATTCATTCCCTTTTACAGCCATCTCTTATCGACGTCAAATCAAAACCAATTTCAACTGCTTAGAATCGGATATTTAAGAATTAAAATCAGAATACTGAAAATTGAATACAAGTATTGTTGTAAATGACCTATTTAACATTTCATAAATATATGTTAGATTGAATGAAGCACTAGCCGCGAACATTTATCGAATTTGATTCCTTCTTAAGTGTCCGGAAAATGCTGCCGTGTGTGATATTACTGTTTCAGGTGATGTGATGTATTTTGATTCCAACAGTTTTTACTTCGTTGTGGATCGAAAGAAGGATTTAATTAAAGTGAACGGCATGCAAGTATCACCAACTGAATTGGTTCATACCATTTCGTTCATTTTTCATATCTAATATAATATTAAGTAAGATTACCTTTTAGTTAGCTTAAATACTGGATTGCTGTTTTTTGCAAAATTTCAGGAGGATATCTTGAAATGTCACAAGAATGTCAGCGATGCAGCTGTTATTGGTATATCGGATAAGGATCACGGACAGGTGTCATTGTACTTCCCTTAAAAATCCATATAATTTATTGGCTATATTATATAGTTTGAGAACAAATTAGAACAAAGCTTAAGTTAAGAACTAAAGTTAGCAAGTTTCACAACATCTGAATCAAAAATAATAATAATAATTTTCATCATTATCATACTATCATTCATTCCGACAAAATCTATTAATTTATCAAGGAAATGAAAATTCGTTGTTCAATTTTAATTTTGTATTGAAAAATGACAAAATATTGGTTATTATATAAATACTTAATCATAAAGAGTTCAAAAAATGTGAATCGATCACAAATGAATCCATTTGTCAGGTTCCAAAAGCATTTGTTGTATTGATGAATGAGAAAACAACGAACTTCCTGTCCAGGGATCTTATCGAATACGTAAATGGTTTGAAATTTTTTAATATGAAGTTAAAATTTCAATACGGAAACTATGTAGGAAGAGAAGTGAATTCAATTTGTCAAGATGTAATCTACAATGAATAGCTGAATTTAAAATATCTACCAATTCAATTTATAGGAATTTTGTCCTCGATTAAATTTACTCTACTTTAAACTTGTAGAAATTGTCCACAAATGATCTTGTCAAAATTTCATCGGACTGTATTACATCAAGAGTGTAATTCATGATATTATATATCTGAATTAAAATATAGATATTTATAGTTAAATAATCTTCAAGATATGCCAGCCATGGCTTGTTATTAAAATATGCTCGTTTTAATGTATTAAGTTTTTGCAATTTTATTTATTTATTTTTTTTCTTGAAACAATTAATTTCGATTAATTTTCTAGCAATAGTTAATTTATAAACTATTGCAGAACGAGTAGCGCCACATAAGCAACTACGTGGTGGCGTACAAATAGTAAGTGAATTGCCAAAAACGCCAAGTGGTAAAATATCACGGAAAGACTTGTTGAACATTGAATTTTAACAGTTGTGAAAATTATACGATAGAAGTTTTGCTATATTATTTGATAAAAGTTTTGAAAGAAAGTTCTCTCACACTGTTTAAAAGTGTATTATCAATTTATACATCTCTCTGAAGGTATTTACTAAAATGCAACTTAAGCCTGATCACTTGGATATTTTTCAAAAGCCTTAACTAAGTTTGGCATATTTGACTTCTCATTATACTGTCAGATAATTAATATTATGCATCCCCACATGCATCAATCATTGCAAGTGATAAAAAAGAATATAAATGATTATGTTAATCACAGTGAACTGATAAAAATAGTGATACGTAAAATCTGCATACATCATTTAATTAACAATTGGTTACTGATAGCAAATAACGTTAGATACACCTGAAGTCATAACTGAATCAAAGTTTCGGGAATGAAAGTTAAATTCAAATTTTGTTCCGAATGAAAAAGGATCTTTTAAAATTTCCACTTTCAATTAAAATAAAAAAAAATTTTTTTTTTTCACCACAAACAACAATTATAATTTGTTTGCCAATATTTGCCTCCTTATATTAGTTCAAGTAGAAATCCTGAGAAAATTTTTTTTAATTTAATCTTTTCAAAATTTGTCCATCATGCAATTAATTATGAAATATTGTTAGTGATTTCATATTACATCTGCATATAACCTCTCACTCTTTCATTTCTTCAGAAATCTATAACGTAAATTTAATTTATTAAGAAATGGAAGAGCGGCAGAAATTTAATTTATTTCCCAACTACGGAAAAATTTTAGCAACAAAATGACTTTTTTTTTAAAGAGTTAATCATATGATTTGCGTAATTTTTTAATTAATCTAATATTTTTTGAATTGACGATCAAATATTTTTCATTTCCTTTGAATTTTACCTTAAATTATGAATTTATCGCAGTCACTAAACATGTCAGTCGAATAGCATAACTAAAATATTCATTCATTCATTGGTATGTAACATTCATGTGATCTTCCTTCCATTTGGAAATTAAATTTGTATAATCAATAATCATTTAATTAAAAGCGATACATAGTCTATTAGTACTAAATTCTTGGAAAGATTACATAATAACAAATTTTAAAAGTAATCGAATATGTGGTAAAAAAAAATTAATTAAAAGGAATTAATTTGGAATAAATAATTCTCCCCTTAAATAAATAAAATTTAATTCAATTCATTCTAATTTAATTTATGCGTTTATTTGATTTTAAAAGTTAAGAAGTGTATAATCAATCATATATTTGTTCTGATTCTCGAAATATTACAGTCTTGTTATTAGCTGAAATTGATGGGTGATAATGAAATACTTTGAAGCATTCAAATGATTTAATAATGATTTTACAAATGCGCATATTGCCATCAAATTGATAAATTTTTTCATTGAAAAAAAAATTTATAAGAATGATTGTTAACTCATTCAGTTTACCTTTTGGAGCTAATAATTTTAATTTTCGCAATGAGAAAAATAATTGAACTCTAAATTTGCTTTGTTAGACATAATTTCAATATTAAAACATTGCATAATCTTTTTTTACAGGTCTATAACTTTTTTTTTTTTTTTTTTTTAAACATTTTGGCAATCATGAAGACTGTAAAAGAAGATAATGAAGGCAAATAATTTAAATTAAAATTGCATATTTGAGTAAAATTGAAGATTACTTCAAAAAAAAGTTTAATGAATTCTAAAGTTCATTGTTTAGTAAGTTATCATTCTTGGCAGCCTGTTTAATATATTCGATTATCAAACATGTTTGTCTAAGCTTTTATCATATGATGCTAATTAGACTTTCTTATAAATCTATAAGTTTTAGTATGAGTGAATATTTCAATTTTGTATTGCAAAAAGAAAATTTTTCTTTTTTGAAATAGCTATAATTTCTTTAAACTTAAAAAAATACTTTCATTTTGTTAAACATTTTTAAAATTCCTTTTAAAAAAATTAAATCTTAGGAGGAGAAAATATTTTAGATTGAGTGATGTCGTGGTATTCAAAAATTTATGTATTTGTGCGAAACTATCGTAAAAAGCATCCATTTCGAGGATTTTTTCTAAATTTAGCTCTAAATACGCTCCTTCTCATGCAACTTCTCATTTTCATCTATTCGTATGTTTTTAATATTTTTTCTTCTAAGCAAAAAAGGGAAAATATATTTTAAGCAACAATTTTTACTATCATTTCAACAATTTCGAATGATTTAAAAACGAAATTGAAATGGAATTAATTTTCTTTTTTGAAATTATTCAAAAACAAAACAAATCATTTTGATATAATTTTTGATCATCTAGTTTTAGGCGTTTTTTTTTTTCTTTTTTGAAATTATTCAAAAACAAAACAAATCATTTTGATATAATTTTTGATCATCTAGTTTTAGGCGTTTTTTTTTTTCTTTTTTAAAGAAGAAATATTTAAATTTTAAATTGTCTAATTCAAATCATATATTCACCTTGAAAAAAGTATTCATTACAAAGAATGAGAGAGAGAGAGTGAGAGAGGGAGAGAGAAATGAATCAATACTCTATCATAGAACATTACGTATCACTGGAAATGTACAGACATTTGTTGTCAAAAATTATCAAAAATTTGAAGAGAATTTAATTTTGATGGATTTAATAAAATTGTTGTAGATATTACGTATATACATGGATCACTTGCTTTCAATTCTTAACAAATACCACTCAAATTACAATTTATCTAATTGTCTTCAATGTGATTCTCTTCATGATGCTTTGGTCACTTGTAATGTCAGTGGTCACACCAACTGCTCGAGTACCAATTCAGTACTTTGTATGTCTTCCTAAACTAACAAATTTTCAAATTATTCGTTAACACCGAACAAAATTTAGAAATTGTTCACCTACCATAATTGCATTTAATAAATAATTGCATTGCTAATTGAAGAAATTCAATTAAATCAAAAAAAACTTTGAAATTTAGTAGTATGAATTTAACTAATAGTTTTGAAGTAAATTAATTACAAATTATAATAATGTTCTAAAATTTTTAATAGCATTTTGATGAGATATAATTTTTTTTACCAGTTGATTGCTGATGATTTTACATTTTCAGATGTGTATTTTTTAACTTTAAAAAAAAAAAATTTTCTATCATTTAGCATAACTATTCACAAATTAATTCATTTAATTAAAATAATATTGCATGATAATGTCATCAGACGGATAAGGAAACCGATGAGAAGATAAAAGCAGTAACACCATTCAAGGAGGACCGATATCTTCCGGATACCTCTACCAGTGAGCAGGTACAAAATCAATCCCATATATTGAATAGTTTTGCCGAAAATAAGGGATTACGTTTCGTTGAAGTGGACAATTACAATCGTCTGAGGTATTTAAACTTTTATGTTTTTCCTTCTTTTTTTTTTTTTTTTTTTTGAGAATTTTGAAAGACTTTCATCGAAAATAAAAATAAAATTTCTCAACGGCGGAAAATTGTTTCTGTTATTGAAATGATCATAAAGTGACCACACTACTCGAAAATAATGGACTCTGTGGTTGGTGATTATTTTTACCAATTAAGCATTTTTAAATGTGTATTTTTTAAACTAAAATCCTGCAAAAGATACTTGAAAAAACTCAACAGAACTTAAAATTGGAAATAAATCTTTTAAAAGATATTTCATTTCAAGATATTGCTATCAATGTTCGCTTATCAAACCTGATCGAAGTCATCATTGCTCATCATGTGGTTTCTGTGTCGTCAAATATGATCATCATTGTCCATGGATCAACAAATGTGTCTCATTCAATAATTACAAATATTTCATGCTTTATCTTATCTATAGTTGTATCTTATTAGCTTGGTTAGTGTTTTTTGTTATTATCAATTATTCCATCATCTCTAATTAAGTTATTATCAATTATTAAATTAACTACATTATTTTAAAAGTTATTAAAAATTAAGTGTATTATTTAAATTTTTTTAAAAATGAGATATCAATTATTATTAAAACATTTTGTTTTATTTTGCTCATTGAATTCTGTACATTTTGTTGCAACAACTATAATTGAAAATTTTCAACTGTTTAAGAAGAAGTAAATTTTTTAGGGCTTTGTTGACAAGTATAGAATGTATCATTCGTTATTTTGTGCGACAACAATGGACTGAACAAATTGTTAATTTTATTTGTGTCTCTTTATGTGTCATTTTATTTGCTATTTTTGGTTATTATCCACTTGGAGAGCTTCTCATTTATCATATACGACTTGCAGCACTTAATGAAACCACTTGCGAGCAAGCAAAACCACCAAATATTCGGTAAATATATAGCGATCATCAATATTTTAGCCATGTGAAATTTTACATTTGATAGGGGAAATGAAGACGAAAAAAAAAAAAAAAAAAGAAATGCCTTTATTGTTTTAGGAAAATATTCTTTTGCCGAGAAATTTACTTCAAATTCTCAATTAATATTAATTAACTTAATTTGGAAATAAAGCCCCGAATAATCATTTTATCTATAACAGACATTTATTCTCCGAAGTTTAACTTATTCTTTGAGAAATACAAACCACCTTACTACTACACAGTAATAGATGGAAATTGAAATTTGGAGATAAGGGATAATTTTACAAGCCAAACATGGAATTCATGGCAAAGTTTTCAATTCGATGAAAGCTAAGGTCAAAAATACAGTTTCACAACCTTCCCCAATTCCGAATCGTAGCCAAGAAATTCGTAGCTTATTCAACCTTGCCTTTCGCTATTTTCCTCTACTCTCTCTTTTTACCCTTAGTTTGTTTCCGGAAATATAAATTTAAGATAAATTCATTCTTTGCCAAATTAATATAGTAAAGTTTAAATTTGAAAATTAACATTAGAATCCGGCAAATATTTCAGCGGTGATTCAAATGCCGATTATAATATGGGAACATATCGCAATTTACGTGCCGTATTTGGTTGGGGTCTATGGGCATTTCCGGTGGATTCTCATGTGGGAGACGGAATACACTTTCCTATTTGTTATTCCGAACAATCATCACTTTGTACTGAAATTCGATACAGCGTATATCGAGAAGATGAACAGAACAAAAATTACGAGCATCACTTCTGAATCTGATCTAACTGCAACAATTGCGCTGTTTTTATATTTCATGTCTATTGTGGTATAAATGTCCTACAGTTTGATATTTCAATTTCTAAAAGTAATTTGAGCAAAAACAATTGCAATGGAAAATAATTTTCGATTCATTTGGATCAATTTTTGAATTTCATTATTTGCTATAAATCGTTCAAGTACGGATTATTTTTTAGTTTATTGTTGGTGTACTTCATATTCGACACACTTCATTTATGGAAATATCACAGAGTTGATTATCAAAACAAAATATATGCTATAAATAAGGAGGAAAAGATAGACGGATAATTTGGAATAATTCTCACCTAAGGCCTTTCAATCATTCAGCTTGCGGTTGCCTGATACGGTCATTTATGAATATGATAATAAATGGACAAATGACAAATGATGAGGACAAAAATCAATGAATCTACAAGAATTTATCAAACTATAGATTAACAAAATTTTTAACTCTTAGTACTGAAGTACTGAAATTTTTGAAAATACAAACAAGTCAAGTTAATCGAACAAATATGGAAATATGCGATCACCCAAAAATATTTTCTTAAATTGGCAAAGATTTATTCTGATTTATAGTTCGATAGTGAGTTTTGCGATAATAAAGGTGAGATAGGTTTGCTAGCCAAAATTTCATGCAGAATTTTTAATTTAATTTCTATTTAATCGAAAAGAAAATTAATTGGAGCAGCTGAAGTTTTAGTGATAACACAAAAAATTTTCGACAAATATCACCGAAATCATTATTAATTGCAATATTTGTGTTTTTGTGCAAAAAATTTTAATTTTCAACCTTCTTATTAAATTCAGTAAAAGATGAAAAGTAAAACTTGTACAAAAGGATGGAAACTTTTTAATTTATTAACCCTCCAATTATTTTTTTGTCTTTGCAATTAATTTTCAAAGTTTTAAACAATTAAAATAAATGCAATACTTCGAATAGATTCCTGCTGTGAATTTCATAAAATAATGAAGGAATATCTTACAAAAACTAAGCAAAAAAAAAAAAAAAAAATCGATTGAGTAAACTTATTCAAAGTAAAGAATTAATGGGAAGACAGTAAACTAATTAATATGAAGTGTTAAATAAACGTTGAAACAATTAGATCGATGGATTTTAGTTAAACCATTCGGTTTATTAGTAACGATTTCAAAGATTCTTAATTACAAATATACGAGTCCACGGATGTTATATTTAAGGGATAATTCAAATTATCTATATTATATGCTTCTTAATTAATTATAATAAGAATACCAAATGCAAAAAAGAGAAACCGAATAAATTCAAACATTATTTAAATATTCAGCTTAATGTTTGAATTAACAATTTGCACTTATCATTGGCTTCTTCAATTTCAATTTTTAAAATAATTGTTTATACAAAATGCTTTTAATTTACAAATTCAATACTTCAAAAGAGATAGAAAAAAAGGTATGATATAATTAACTCAATTACTAATTAGTTCAATTATTACAAGGTAAAAAGTTTTCAAAAAAAAAACAAAACAAAACAAAACAAAACAATACAGAAATCTTTCCGCAATGATATGTTGTATGTTCAGAAAAAGAAAATGAAAAAGTCTGTCAAATATTTTTCGACAATATTTTTCTATCCTATTGATTTCACTTTTTTTCCTTCATTTTATGTAAATTTGCAATGATTCAGATAATTTGCATAATAGAGAGAGAAAATTTGCACAGTATTTGATCGGTATGATTAGTTGGATTAAATGAGGAAAAGTTGATCAAATCTAAAAGGGACGAATAATTAAATCTGATCAATTATCGACTAATGGATATTTAGTAAGTGTAGCTATTTTTTCTTTTTTTTTTTTTGAAATTTGCAATTTTTTTCTCTATCATTTTATCTTTCTCTCTCTGTCATTCTTATGTATAAACATAAGCAATTTCACGAACTTTTTCCTGTAGTTTTTCACTTTTTCAAATCACATTTTTCATGAAATTGATTTATAGCAGTTCGAATTAATTTCATTTTTTATTTACTACTACTACTACTTTCCTTTTCCCGTCTCTTATCTCATTTGAGAGTTCATTCGAGAATGCCATTTGAGGAGTCGTTAGTCGAATTCAGTTGTAACAAGTGGTGAAAACTAAATCAAAAATCAAAAATGAAATTTAAATCTCAAATTATTTAAATTTCCTTTGAATTAAATATTTTTTTGGAATGAAATATTATTATACCTTAATACTTCGCTATATTTGATGTAATCATTTGTAGTTTAATTCATTTTAATAACTATTATAAACCTATTCAAATATTTCGGAAAAAAAAAAAGCGACTCAAAACAAAAATGAATCATTCATCATAAAACAGAACTGAACAAAACGATCGAAAAACAGAAAAACATTTCTGATAAGTTAGAAAAATGATATGTAAATACAAAAAAAAATTCTTTTTTTTTTTCATTTCCTCCCAACCATCCATTTATCATCGTTGAATTAAATGACATTTGATGATAATTGTTGAATATTGACAAATTATCATTACTTTATAGCAAATAATAGGTAAAGTTAGAAGAATAGAAAGATCAAAAAAAAAAAAAAAAAAAACAATCATCGAAAACTAACAAATCATTTCAAAAGTTAAAATCAACCATCATATATTGATTTGTTGAAAGAGCAAAACTAATACGACGCATTTTTCTACCCATTTCTTTTTTTTTTTTATTTTCTCTTCATCACATACTTTTTTGTTGATCATTCACTTTAGTACTTTCAAAATTTACGCCATTTGTTTGCAATTCAAAATTTCCACTATTTGTTCAGTTTTGAACACTTTTTTGTATTTTTATTTTCTTTGAAAAAACCAATTATAAATGAAATAGTCTTTTTTTTGTTTAAATATTAGCTATAAATGTTTTTTTTTTTCTTTTAAAAATACTAACTATCAATATTAATTATCGATTTTTAAAATATTAACTATTCTTTTTATTAATTATAAGTAAAATAACTTTCCCTAATTGTCAACTAAAAACGAATAAATCAATCAGAAATAAAATAAATTTAACAAATTTTCATTTTAATACTTTGTTAATTTCTCATATTTATTCTATGCATCAGAAATAAATATTTCCATTTATTTGGAAAATGCATTCACTGTTGATTTTATATTTTGAAAATTCGACAAAATTTTTTTTCCTCAATTAAGTCAATATTATATTTCAAGTAGTTTCTATGAAATCTTTTTTAAATAATCTAAAATTAGCTACCAATTGATAGTTTGATTCCATCGATATTTGCTGCCTTTTTCCTCTTATTATAAATTTTGTTGTAACTTAGCCAAATCTTAATTTTGAAGCAGAAATATTTCTGATATCCGAAAGCTAATCATTATTCGAAAACTAAAACCATTCTCTCATTATTACTTTTAATTCAGCTTTCCTTCATTGCAGTAATCGCTTCAACTAACAATTATTCTGATTTGTCAATTTTGAATTGTTGCTAATGGTGTCAATTTGCTCTTTATCACCTGAAATTCAATTGACCATTCTAAATTATTGCGATTTCTTCTCATTACTTCAATTACGACAAGTTTGTTAATCGTTCCTTTTTTTTATGGGCTTTTAAAAGTCATTTTTTTGGTAGATTCATTCCATAAATTTCACTTCATAGGTTTCGTCTGCATATGTTATAAATTTAGAATAAATTAAAAAATTTTCAGATTTAGAAAATTTTCCTTTTCCAATAAAACGAGAAAATCAGTAAAGAAAAAAAAAGTAAAATGTGAATATTTTGTTGCATATGGAAATTATCCTAAATTATGTCGGATAATTTCCGCTAACCATATTTATTCTAGAAGAATTCAATGAACAAAAAACATCAATTTGTGAATTTTGAATTGAAATCGTTTGACAGGTATCAAAATACTACAAATGGTTTGCTGAGGATAATTTGTGCCATCGAAATCAACTTGATGTTGCCTGTGATTATTTGGCCATATTTAGAGATTGTAAGTGGAAAGGCTTTGCTCTGTTAAATGATCAAAATGATTATGATGCAGTTTTTGATAAAATTTTTGTATTCATCAATCTCTATATGCCCGCTTTACGTGACCTTTCACTGCGTCACTGTTCAGTTGTCCTCACGTTAGCTGGCTTAATTCAGGTATCGCACATTCTTTTTTTTTAAACAGCCGAAATAAATTTATTGTTTTTATTATCAAAGATACGACAAATAATAGTAATTATTGTTTTATTTTCATAAATTTTCAATAACTTTAATTAGCATTACATCAATTAGTTCATAGCATTTGGCACAGACCAATGAAAATGGAACGTTTCCGGAAAGATTATCCGAGTATGGCAAACTTCCCGGTAGTGGCAATATCACGGCAAAAAGAATGGAAAAGCGGCTATGAAATTATTTAATCTAATAACTTATCTGTTTGAAAATTTTCACTTTTCCATATTTACAGTTAGCATCAGCAGCGCCAAAATTATACCGACTGGATTTAAGCCAAATCTGTAATAAGCCATTTTTTGAAACAGATGCTGTATTAGCTTTGCAATATTTTCGACAATTGAAAGTACTAATAATGGATGGATTTGTGATTCAAAAAACTGCTGGTAAAGGTGAGATTTTCTCAAATTTTAATTTTGATATTTTATTTTAATACGAAGAAAAGAAAAAGAAAATTCATTCTGAAAATCACAAAATTTGTGAAAAAGTTTCTTGATTTACTTAAGCTTAATTTAATACTTAGAAATAAGTATAAAGTTTCTAAAATTTAATCCTAATATATTTTCTGAAATATTTCGACGAACATGATACTTTAATAATTTCATACAATCATATGCTAATTTTTTTCAATTTTTCAATCTCTCAGGTTGTTCACATCGATTAGAATTACCACCTTTCCGTTACATGCAACATTTGGAGACTCTCGTACTAAATTGTCCATATGATACGTTAGCCAGGATATTATATTCATTGTGTGAAAATCACTGCAATTTATATAAATTGAAACATATAACTGTAAGTCTTCCAATTTTCAATTAATTTATTAGCTAATAAATTTAGCATGCTAGAAAATTTTGATTTCAAAGATTTTATCAATTAAAAAAAATTGAAAATTTGGAAAAATTTATGGTGAAAAAAATTTATATATCATTACGATAAGAATGTATTACATTTGATAAATAGCAATATGTAATACATTGATCAACAATGGATCACACTTAATCATTCAATAATTTGTGGGAAATTTTGCAAATGTATATTTTGGTACAACGATAACACAATAAAGAATTTCATTTGATCTATTTGCTTAACAAACTTATGATAACTTTTTATTGTATTAATTTTACAATATCATTCTTATGATATACAGCTTGGTGTAAGATACAGTACAGCAAAATATCCTGAATTATTGATATGGTTTCTATTAACACATCGTTCATTGTGTTTTGTACATATTTGGAATGCTTTATTTGCTACTAACGATCAATTGAAACGATTTTATACGTACGTTTAGTTTCATCTCTTTTACAATTAAATGATAAATTTTAATATTGCAAACTTTACTACAGCTCTTCTTGAATTTATCATTGAAATTTTATTCTGATCATTTAATTTATGGAATCCATGTAATGCTTAGAAAAAATAGACTAATCGAATGCTTGTAACATTTTTAAATGATTAATAGATTTACAGTTAATGCTGCATATAATTAGATTTCTGAAAGTTACAGGTAATGTTAATGTCAGATTGAATCTTCCTGAAATAGGTTAGATTGAAATCCGTTAGAAAACTTATAGAAGCTGTTTGGAAACGTGAAATGCGTGACTATTCAGTGTACAAAGACTGCAATTGAAGTTTGAATAATTAATAGCTATTATCTAGCCTATTTCAGTGCATTAATTTCATTACCAAAACTCACTGAGTTATATTTGGAAAGCTGTGAATTGTGCGATCGAATTGATTCATCGATAGAAGTTCAATTTCTCAAAAGTATTACTTTACGGGGTATTCGTTGGAATGGTTTAGTGCGTAGCATGCGTTATAATCCTGACGATGATCATCGATAAGCTATCATGTCAAATTATCAATTTTATTTTAAGGCTAATTGCAGATGTCGATTAATTTATTGATAATATGCAAATAAATTAATTCTTCTTAGCAATTCAGAAAATTTCATGGATATTTATTCGATTTTTTGAATCGATACATGGAAATATTATGCACAAACAAAGTATTAATTTCTTGGAGATAGCTCACAATATTATCTGATTACAATCATTAATTTAGCCTACTTGTTAGCTATTAATGGGTGAATAATTCTTATCAGTAAACATTCTGATCATTTATCAATTACTATCAAATTTATGCAAATTACTGAAATAAGCAATCACTGATTACTTGAATGAGATGACAAAAAAGGAAAATGAATTATTTTTAAAAGAATCAGTTAAGTTACAAATTTTTTAAGTTGATTAATGGGAAAAGCTTCTCATTTTTATAAAATGAATTATTTTTAAAAGATTGAAGAAGTAAATAATTATACTCATAATTTCAATCTTCAACTTTTTTCAATTTTTTTACTTTATCAAAACTACTTTGTTTAGGAATGTATTAAATTTTATTAAATGATGCAATATATATTGGATGGAACAATTTGAAAAGATGCAGATCGCTGATTTGTCGTATCACATCAGGAATTTTCTGTTGTTGAGCAGAATTAATTAGTTCAAAAGTGTATACATCGATTGTTAAATTCATCTTCAACTTGGAAAAAAAAAAAAGAATTACTAAGATTTAACAGAAGGAGAATCCATTTGACAATTTCAAACTTTACTTACTATTTGGATCATCGACGAAGATTGATGCTTAAATAAATTTACGCCATGATGCAATTCACTTCCACTTGTTTATTCAAATTGCTATTCATAATCTTAGAAGGCTGAACTGATCCCAAATAATCGTCATTTGATAGAGTTTTGAAAATATAAAAGCAAACTAACAAATCCTACTATTCTCTCAACATCCTTAGTCTATTTAGTGTGACCTCTAATCCTTTACTCTCTTAAATTTTCTCGAGCATTTCTTATGTCTCCTAGAAATCATTGATAGAAATCATACTGATTAATTTCATTTTGTTTTCGCTCATCGTTATTGCTTTTAAGTTGATGTCTACGATATTCGATCATTTCAAAGCTTTTTTCCTACAATTTTTCCCAATGAATCCTTCAAATTTTATCAAAAATCAATAAAATCAGTGATAAAATAATAGCTTTTTTCCCTTCAAATTTCATACATTTAGACAATGAAAAA
>JABVXV010000235.1:0-62993 GCA_013365325.1 Dipetalonema caudispina | reverse complement strand
AAAGCTTTTTTCCTACAATTTTTCCCAATGAATCCTTCAAATTTTATCAAAAATCAATAAAATCAGTGATAAAATAATAGCTTTTTTCCCTTCAAATTTCATACATTTAGACAATGAAAAAAGTTTAAAACGTACGAGAAACGTCGAAGAAGTGACTTGAATATCATGTACGATACGAACGATATTTCGTCCTACAAATATTTTCTCTATAACTTGTAGCGGAATTGATTGCATTGATGACTTCGATACTTGACGAGAATTCATTTTTAATTTCTACAGTGTAATAAAAAGATAAGTTATACCACTTAGCCTCTGAGTTGTGATGAAAATTTTCGACAGCAAAATTGCTTAACGATTGAATTCAAACAATTCATAACAGATAACTTTCTTCCTTCAAGTGAAAATTTATTAACCTGATTAATGTCACTAATATTGGTTTCAGGAAAGAATTTAAACGTATCAAAAAGCTATTTTATTAAACAAATCGATCATAATAAATATGTTATAAATTTTTTAACCAAAGGAAATTTTGTTAGTTTTTAAAATTACTAACTTAAAACATTAAAAATAAATGTATTCATATACATTTCTACTTATACGTTAATTAATTATTACTTTGCTTGCCATAGTTTACTTTTCTTTTTTTTTTTTTTTAAATTAGCAAAGAATTTGAAACCTTATTAGCTCTGCTTTTTGTATTCGCACATCTCAATTCAACTTCTTCACGTAATGAATATGCTTCTGAAGTACGATATCGGATTCGTTGTTTCAATTTAATATTAATTGGACCCAACAGGGAATACTTTTGGGCACTTTTCTTTGTTATCCTCGTTATTGGTTCCAATAACATTTGTTCATCTTTATCACTTACTATAATAAATACTTTTAAAGAAATCTGAAAATATAACTTGGATTTTACTGAATGGCAAAATTTCATGCAAGCTTAATTAGGGAAAAAAAAGTAAGCAAATAATTTTCAAACGATTAAATGGATGAAAAATTGAGAAGATATTGAAAATGAGTAAGGATTTACTTCTGCCTTTAAAAAGTGTAGCATTATCAAGATCATCATAATTTATCATCTTCTTTTCACTTAACAAAATTGAATCAGGTGTCTTGAAAAGACGACAGATACGAATTTGAACAAATCCATCACCGATATCAGCAACTGATGTTGTCTTTGGCAAGAGGTCCAAATCTTTCTGGAAAAGAAAAAAATTTCAGGAGGAAAATAAATTCTTAATAAAAAAAAATTGAAATGCTAATTAAAATGTTATATTTATGAGAAGCAATAAATGTGAGTAAATTTTAAAGTAAAAATGAGACTATGCTTTTGTCGAATTAATCGTTTACATGCCACAAATAAGTTAATTTCAAAATGAATTAAAATTTAAAATAAATTCATAAATGATTCTTTTTGCAGTAATAATTTCAATTCCTATATACTATATTTATTATTGATAAAACTCCATGAAAGGTTTATATTAATGCTTTCAATACTAATTAAAATATTTAAACTTAGATATTTAATAATTTTAATCCTCCTTGAATGACACAGAACTGCTTGAATGTGCGACAACAACAACACTTACTACACTGAATTACAATTTCTGTTTATTTCCTTCTTTTTAGAAAATTGAAAGAAAAGCGCACTTGTCCTCGAGATTGTTTCGAAACTGGAATTAGTGTAGCCAGAATTCTCTGCTCGTTAATTCCATTTTGACCATAAATTTTAATAGTTTCTTGTGTTGTTAACATATCACCTCTTGTACGCAAATATTGTTCTGTAGTATCCACCAAGAGTGGTCCTATTTCAAGTTCGAATGATAGTAAAAAATTAAACTTTCATTAATTATTTATCATATCGTCCAATATAGTATTTCAGTCGAAGTGGAAATAAATAAAAGCAACAGTATAAAAATTGATTTAATTACAATTAGCATTAAGTGAAAACTAATTAATTAAAATTGAGAATTTTGTCAGAGAGATTTTAAAATTGATTAAGATAATTAATAGGTCATGAATGATCAACCAGTAATATTGCATTCGGGTATTTTTTCATTCTTCTTATCATTTGCAATAGATATCTAAAATCAATTTTAATGAGATAATTACTCACTGTAAATTGTTTGAATAAATTTATGAACTATCTCTGCAAATAAAAATAGATTGGAAGTAAATAAAAAGTGTAATATTTAATAGAACAGGTATGAAGCGAAATTCTTGCATGAATACCTAATGCATACCTTGACCTTTTTAAACGTGTTAGAATCTGATCAATAAACAGAATGCGCATATTGCATAGTATCTAATCCGTGTAATTTACGACAGAATAATATGCAAATATGTAATATTTGGCAAGAATTTTTAGTGCTAAAGATAGAATTCAACTCGTAGTTTCAGGAAAATGTCGAAAAATTAAAAAGGTATAGCTAATATCCACATCATATTATACTTACCTGTTTCTGTTTGCTGGAGAAACTGCTCTGTGTTTGAGAATCTGATAATGATTCGTGCATGCAATCTTTTGATTCTCTCAAATAAATATCACTGATAGCATTTTTTAATAATTTAGCTAATTTCAAATTTTAAATTAGCATAATTTATATAGGAATTTGGGACTTTTTGTAATTTGACTTTTCATTAATGCTAACTAATTTACTTATATATCAAATTCTATATCAAATAAGCTTTGATTTTAGTTAGCAGTAATCATTTCAACTGTTAACGAATATATTCTGGGCATAAATTCTTCAAGATGGAACAGACTGATTAATTCTTGATATTTTCCAGATTAAAATTATCAGCTAAACGACCTTCATTGTTCTTTCGACTGATACTGAACAGTTTAACTGATAGTATCACAAGATAATATTGATAAAACAACATAGAGTGTAAGAAAATGAAACCTTTTCGAACTTTTCTCAAGATTTTGCATAGATATAAACCGGTAAAATTCTTTCATAGCAAATTTTTCAGGCTTAAAAGGAACTGAAGTTTAGTATTAAATTAAATCAAATATAATATCAACCTGTTACACTAAAACAATACGTAATGTTTGGAAATGCTACATTCAAAGTATTTAATTTCCAATTAGATTAGATTAGCTCAAAAGGCAAATATTTTAGTGTTACAAGATGTAAAAGATCATGTTTGGATAGTAATTTTTTCCAAATTCAACCAATTTAACGGAACAATAATATATAAATCTCACTTCGATTAATTCATTTTCGCTTTTGATACGTATTCCACGCACGATCTGCATGATATCTTTGCCAATAAATATTCGTTGAAGGCATCGACAAAGTGATGATTCAAATTTTTTTGTGCAAGTATTTTGGTTTGAGGAATATAATTCCTAGAATATTAGTACAGAATAATCAGTAATTATGAAATAGTAATTGTTAAAATTTATTTGATTATCTTTAAATGACTAAGTTGAATAATGTGTGATATCAGTTTTCCGTGACCTTACTGTTTAAGTAATAATTGAAAGGGATAAATTAGTTTGATTTCACGAGATGAATATAAACTGAGGATATGATTTCATAAGAACCATCAACTGAAGAGACTTATGATCAAAGGTCGCCGAATTATTATAAAGGTTAAATAAAGACGAATGAATTATTTTGATTCGATTTAGAATTTAATCAATACTTCTTTTGAAAATGATTCTTTTGAATCATTTTTGTTTTCATTTGTTCGAAGTGTGATAGTTTCATAAACATATAATGATTTCGAATTAGGACGAGTGTGAACTTTTTGATCGCAGCGGACACTAATAGGTCCAATTAGATTGTAAATTGCTTTTTGAGTATTGCTTGAATCACTCTTCAATTCTACGATTTTTTGCATCATTTCTGTAACCAAAAGTAATTTGCACAATTTTAGAATTCTTTGAACGTTTTTTTTTTTGATGTTCGGATAAGTCTCATAAAATTTTTGGTAGTTTTTTATTAAAAATTTTACTTAGATTTCAATTCGAAAGTAAGAAATCAAAAAATTTTACAAATCTTTAACTTATCAGATAATCCTCTCTGTCAATTTTTGTTTAATTTTTCTCTCTCTAAAACTAAACTTAATCTAATCTCTGAGTTTTAAAAAGAACCTAGTCGCAAATGAAATGTACTAAATAGACACCTTCAAATTCGCTATCATTTTCCAACATCTCCGTAGTCTTTTCAGGTACAACTACTTCGAAGTGAAGCATTTCCGATTTTCGACGATATAATGCAAATGTTGATTGACTTTCGATAATAATTACATTTTCGCAAATCGTAACGATTTGACGTGTTTCAGCTAAAGCATCGTCATCCCGCTGCAAGTAAAATTATTTGTTAGACAAGAAACTTGACGATTTTAATTGTATCATTTTTAGAAATTCAGGAAATCCAAAAAAAAAAGAAGGAAAAAATTGGAGATATATGTGCGATGATCTATAAATGGTTGCTGTATGTAACAATATGAAGTTGATTTTGAGTAGAAAGTCCATAATTTGTTAGGATCTGACATTTGAATGAATTCTGTTGTCTTGAAGTAATCGTACCCCATCAGCATGTCTTATCATAAGAGGCTCAATTGTTGCAAAAATACGCTGTTTATTGTAATGTCCATCACCAATAATTTCAATCTTCTCATTAATCACAAAATCATTTTCCTTATCTCTTGAAATGTTTCGTTTCAGTTCAACATGAATAGGACCTATAAATTTAATTCAAATTTCGAGAATACTCAGTGCATTATCCGATAATTGGTTCCATGTAAATTATCCAGTTGAAAATCATAAAAATTTATGATAACTTAGCTTGAGCGATGAAATTAACGAAAAGTTTGGATTGGATAAATTTCACAAACTTTATAAGGCCTATAGAGATATTATTCTTTTATGGGATTTAAAGAAAAGAAAGCATCGGGTTATTCACTGAATAAATCCCTAGTAAATAGGTAAATTTGAGAACAGAGTGTGGTTACTTAACAGTACAGACTGCTTGTTGAAAATGATCCAAAATTTCATTTCATATGTCAAAAAGTTGTGAATTGATTGACGGTGACATTTAATTATTCCATAATACCTTTAATATTGCACAACGGTGTAGAATCCATTTTCATACTTGTAAGAATGCCATGCCTGAACCATTTCACTTCATTATCTGTCCATACTTCCTTGGTTCTCAATTCCCCGAGATAATTGTCTTCAACAACTACAACGAATATAGTAAAAATATGAGGAATTTTAAACTATATCATACCTGAATTCACACTTATTAATTGTTAATTTAAATAGCTTTCGGTTAAATTACTAAAGAAATCAATTGTGCAAGTCAAAAGTTTATGAATTCCAATTAATTTTCGATTTGAATAGATCTTCAATTTAAATTACTCCTGGCTTAATTATTGAACTTTAAATTTAAAAAGAAAATTGAGCATGTTAGTATAAGATTAATATCATAGGAAAGACAAACTTTGTAGGGGTGACATAACATCCGGACTTCTTATTGACTTAGTGTCGGAAAAAGATGGATCAGTACTTTTTACTCTGCAAGATTTATTTGCCCTTTATTTAAATTCGAATTTAAAATGTTGAACAGCTCAAATATAAAATTAAAGAAGTAAAATCAGTATTGGGTAGCAATTAAAACTTGTTTATTTTAAAATTTCAACGATAAATCAAATGTAAAATCTTACGACAAATCGTTAATGCTATCAGTGCTTCGACCAATACTAACAATATGCTCATTTTTTAGAATCTTTAAAATTCGTTCAATTTTATCTTTCGAAGCACCATACTAAAAGTTATGATTATCAATGGTTTATTTCTTGAACAAATTTTTATTCTCTTAAATATGCAACCATAAAATATTATCAAAGTTTCAACATTTTAAATCATTAAATTTGATAACATAACGTTTAAAATTTAAATTAATTTTTGTTTTCGAAATTTGCAAAGAAGTTAATCGTTAGTTTAACTTATATACGGTAAATATAATTTCAAATCTGAGTGTGTGTATGTGTGTGTGTGTGTGTGTGTGTGTGTGTGTGTGTGTGTATGTGTGTGTGTTGTAGAACAGAAAATGATAAAAGTTAGTAAAATTAGAATTGCATAATGAATGATGTTAATTAGTTTTGGGAAGATTCGATCAACTATATTACAAATTCTCATGAAATATTTTATAATTAAAATTTTTTGAAAATTGTCAACATTTTTTGGTTTTCAGGAAAAAGGAAAAACAAACATAATTGGATGTATCATTGAATGCATTAGGTACAATAACCGATTCAGGCTTTCCGGTTTCTTTCACACTCATCGTCATCACACTCTTTTCTTCTTCAATAAATTAACTGATAATTTTTTTCTTCTTAACTTTATCCTTCGATGAATATTTAAGTTTGAGTACTTTTTTGATTTTATAAAATTAATTACTTCAGATGAATATTTCAAATACTTTAACGATTTTAAGAAAACTGAATGAAAACTATAATCAATTAGTTAAATTTTCGTACAAAACTATCATGGTAAAATAACTGTGATCAATTTTAAATTCTAATGAAACAAACAAGGACACTGCTAATGAATTTTAATTAATGGCAACAAGAGGAATATGAAGTGACCTTCCTATGACAGTATCAGCTAAACAAAATAACCACATAAATGTCTAACTTCTTTTTTTATAGTTAAAATATTAAATGTCTTTTTTGGGCGTAGTATTTAATAATGAGCATGTATATATAACGGAATATCTAAATTTTGCATAAGATTTTAAAAAATAGGAAATTTGCATTGAAACGGAAATTTCAACCATTTCATTTCTTTAATTGAAACTGCTTCATTAAGAGGATTATAGATGTCAAAGTTAATTTATCATCAATGAATTTGTTGTCATCAATAAAATTTGAAAATTTGCATTTTGTGTCAAAACTTGTAGGCAGAGAGTTACGCACATACAATTTATTGTCAAATACAGCTTACCTTAAAATTTGCATTAAAATATAAAATTAAATGATAATTCAGATTAATTGTATTGAATGCAGAGTAAACATTAAAATATGCGATATAGGAATTTTTGTTATTTTGGAAAGGTGATTAATTTAAAATGATTAATTTGCATGAACATTGTTGAAAATTGATAGAATAATTTTATTATAAATTTTTTGTCAGAGCGTTTGGTTTTGTTTGGTTAGGAATTTTATACTTCATTTCATATGTTATGTGAAATTAAAAAGTGTAGGGTTTTCATTAATATCTGAGTTGATATGCTTAGCAAAGAAAAAACGGAAAGGATTGATAATTGTTATGTTAAATCATTTCAAATTAATTTCCAATAAGTTAGAGAATAGAGGAAGGGAAAGAAGGAAGTTTTATTATATGCAGAATCGAAATAGTTGTTTTTGATTGCGTAGAGTTTAATGATTAATTGAATCAAATATTGTTATCAGAAATCGCTAAGATACCAATTTAATTGATTGATTCTATCAAGTATATTATTCATTAGATCAAAAATTTGCTAAATACTTAAACCCCTAATTCTGATAAGAAAGTGATAATCATTTTGTGTCATAAAGAAATTGTTTTCAAGAAATTTATGTTAGGAGAGATATTCTGATTTAAAAAGTTTAGCAAATAAATTAACATACTGTATGCTTTTTTTTTTCAATTTCAGATGGAGAATTAATCAAAAATTAAAAATTTCAAAGTATATATGTATATGTTACAGTTAAGAGAATTGATGCAAAATATTGGAACGATTTTACCGCGAAAATATTTCATTTCGTTATTCTTTATGCAACAAAAATTTTCGGGATTAATTGTGAACTGAAATCATGATTGATAAATTGTTAGACGAATCAAGAGAACGATCCATTCCGTTATGGTCGATATATTCGTATCGATTATTGATCGCTTTACTTCTTATGTTCTCCTCATTTTGCTCAAGTTCAATGCGTATCAATCTTGGTATAGCTATTGTTTGCATGGTTAATTCAACTGCATTTCTTCAAAATGTTAATCAATCGGAAAAACCTAACAAAGATCGTTTAACTTGCAGTGATGTAAATACCGCTGAATTATTAATTAATGAGGGCTATGAGGTATGTTTATAAAGAATATAAATTGTTCATTCATATAATTAAGAAGTTAAAATAAAATAAGAGTAATATAAAAGGTTATGTAGTTTTGCAATGTTTAAGCATCGATTATTGATTGATTTTAAATTTTTTTATGAAAATTATGCTATTACTTATAACTTAACTTTTTTTTTTTTTTCTTTGCAATTTATTCTTTCAATAATATAGGGAACAATATTATGGACTCTAAAACAACAATCAATTTTATTTTCGGCTAATCATTATGGTGGCCTATTAAGTGCTTTACCAGCAGGTATACTAGCAGATTATTTCAATCCAAAATTTATTCTTCTCATTGCAATCAACGAAATGGCATTTTTTACATTTCTAATACCAATCTTGGCAAATTGGAACTTTTATTCGACATTTATGGCTCGATTAGTGATAGGATTGGGTGAAGTAAGTTCATAATTAATGGATAATTTAGAATATACATGAAAATGTTATTGGTAATGAAAATTAGGAAGAGGTTGAAGTGCAAGAAATTTTTTTTCTTTTTTCATATGAACTTACTGTAAGATCCATTCAAATTTCAAAATATATTATAATGATGAGAATAGGTAAAGTGATATAATTATGCGAGAAAATTATCCTATTTTCAACATTATTAATTAGCTTACTTATTACTTTCAATGCTCTAAACAAATTAAATTGATCGGTTAAGAGATAAGAAATTTTTCTATCCACTTGATTCTTTATCACAGTGATTAGAATCCATTAATCTTTTTATGATAGGCTTTTATCCTACCAACGATGGCATCAATATCAGCACGATGGTTTCCTTCGACAGAACGAAGTACAGCAGCTGCACTTTATACTTCTGGAAATCAAATAGCTTTATCTCTTATTTACTGGATTGGGGCTGAATTATGCTCAGCCAAGTTTCTTGATGGATGGCCTCTGATTTTTTATTCTCTTGGTTCGTTACAACTATCAAAATTTATCCATTATCCATCATTAATGCATTAATTTCGTAAAATTTTGAATTTGTTAAAAGTAAATAAATTAAGTATGCAAAATAAATTGAATAATATATATTCAACAAATTGATATTTATTGGAAAAATAACAATCGAAATTCTGTTCAATCTGGTAAATTTAATTTTAAAATATGTTTGAAATACATTGTAATCAAGCAATAAATCGGTACATCTTTAAAAATTATTAGTTTACTACTTTTTCTAGGCCTAATATCAGTTTTATGGATGATATTATGGATTTCATTTGGATCCAGTTCACCAAACGATAATAGATGGATTTCAAATGTTGAACAAGCATATCTGAAAAAATGTTTAAAGAATTCAGAGCAAAAAGTACTGCATCATATTCGACTTGAATTTTTTTACTTTCTTAATAATTCATAAAATTCTTGACTTCATTTATAGATAAGAATAAGAATAAATTAGATCAATTGCTTATTTATAGTTGCGCAATGATTCAATACCATGGAAATCGATTATTCGATCAATGCCAATTATTGCTAATGTTATAGCAATGTTTAGCATCAATTTTCATGCTACTATTATGCAATCATTTTTACCCACTTATTTTAGAGATGTTTTATTAATTAATCTCAAAAAGGTTTTACATTTAATTATCAATTATAGTTTAATTATATTGCGTAATATAATGGTTAAGTAAATAATAATAATTGTAAAATTTCGATGACATCATACTGTAATATTATCAATAGTAATATTACGATATATTTAAATGAATTGCTGCTACAGTAGGATTGCTTAATTAAACTGTATCTTATGCAAATAAGATTTGGGAAACAAAATACTGGTACGAAGTAATCAAAATATAATATATTTTCACATTCTATTTAACTCAATAATTAATGCCTACTTGCTGATAGATAAATCATTAAGTTAATGAATTAATTAAAAAGTTGAAGAAAATAAACAAATAATGAAAAAGAACGTCTGAAATAATCAAATATTTATTAGTCAAACAAATTTCAATATGAAAAAATATTTTACGTATGAAGTTTTACATTCTTTTATCACTTTTTTTTTTCACAATGACAAAAAGTTTTTAATATGCTACAATAATTAATTAATATTTTAATTTCAAAGTTTAGGATATATTTAGAAAATTACAAACTTTGAAAGATTATTTTAAATATTGAAGTAAATTTTTGAACGGTTTGTATGCTACGATGCCATTCCTAGCACAATTAATCATAAGGAATATTATGGGTATTATATCGGATCAATTAAAGAAACGAAAATTGTTGAAACCAACAACAGCTTGTAAGATATTTCAAGTTACGGGTGCTGTTTTATCTCTTCTCATTTATCGCATTCACTTACGTGTTTTACTTGACGTAACTTTCATTATTGCTTCAAAAGGAGCTATTTATTAAGTAAACAAGTATTGATTCTTTTAAGCTAAATGAATAATTGTTTATTACAAATAATTTCTGGAGATGGCAAATGTCATCTTTCGAACTTTATGATTTTTCAATCTTTTCATAAACAATTTGTCTTATATGAAGATTTAAAAGTGATAAAGATATGAATGTGCTTCGATCTGATATTCAATCAACACTGTAGTAAAAGTGATGATTGAGAGTAATGGCAAAAATCTACGTTTTGTAAAGAGATCACAGAAAATGATAAGATTTTAGAGATAGGATAGGTAGTAGATAAGTGATTCGAAACATGTGGCTCATTTTTTTTTGAATGATCATTAATTTTTAATCAAATTAATGCTATTTCTAATTTGCATGTTACGCAGAAGTGATGATAGCATGTAAAGTAGAAATTACAGGTAATTTAGTGCAATCTTTATCGCTATTGATATTGGCATTTTTTGTGGATTGCAATAAACGAACACTTGCAGTCGCATTACTTATCCTTCAAGGTAAAAGTATCAATTTTTCAGCAAAAAAATTTTTTAATACTATCAAATGTTTATGAAGGCCAAAGATTCAACATTGTTGAATTATCACAAGAAATGTTCTGGGATTTCCCTTCTTCTTTGCATTTATTTGCTTATGGAAATTTAATGGAATATTTTCAAGGTATTTTTATTAAGTACCCAAATATTAATCGTATTTTCCCAAATATTTTATGTTGTAGTCTTCTGATTGATCAAAATAAGTTTAAAAATTGTTTCGAAAATTTAGGTGCAGCTGGTGCATGTATTGTACCCGGTGTTATAACAAGTTGTCTTTCGATTGCTCCATCATTTACTGGAACGATGATATCTTTGGCGTTGTTTTCCGGAAAATTTGGTAGCATCATATCACCCAATGTGATTGCTTTCCTGAAAAAAAATGTATCATTTCTACATTTCTATTTACCATTATTGATTGGATCGTTGTATACGATTTGAATTCTTCTTCTAAGACGTATTTATCGAGTGATTTCTCATGGAAAATGAAATTTTCCATGTTCCTCTGCTGCCATAACTTTTGCGTATGTTATTAAATCAGCTTAAGCATTTAAAAAAAGATTCTTAAGCTGATGTGAGATTTAAAATAAACTTTTTTAAATAAGCAATTATTTTTTTATTTTTTAAATAAATTTTCCCAGACGAAATCCAATCTTGGTTTTATTTTTCTTCCTTTTTTTTTTAGGGAACACCTCAAGAATGGATGAAAATATTTTCAACATCAGCATTTCTTCTAATATTTTCCGCCGTATTTTTTCTAATATTTGCTTCCGGTATGCCAGTAACCCAGTAGCACTATAATTGAACGAATTCAATAAAGCTATATAGGAATTTGAAAAAAAAAATTCAACAAATTTGGAGATCAATTGATAAGATTGTTTTCTGCAGGATAAAAATTCATTACTTAGGCAACAATTTAAATTGAATATTTTAAATTATTTAGCCGAGCAGCAAGGTTGGACTTTTGAAAAAATCACAACGCTCAATCAAAAAACTGATGAAAAGATAATTGGCACTGATAATGAGCCAATACTTGCTAAAGAAAGATTCAAGAAGCCAACAAATCCGAATGATACTTTATAAAAAGTATTCCCAACTTCAAGCAAGAAACGATTAATTTATTCATTTTGAATTCAAAATCAAAATTAAATTTTGATCCAATTTTTAGCAGACTTTTTCTTTTCCGACTATTTTTTCAAAGAATTTTGTTCTTGTTTACCCTTTTTTTTTTTAAGAATTGAGTCATAGTTTGATAATGTTCAGAAAGGTGTAACGTCTTATAATTGATACAGTCAATATATCATCGATGGATTCAGAATCCTGCACACAGATTCACTATTCAGTTGTGAACTTCTTCGGTATATGAAAAAGAATTTTATGTCCATACTGATACAAATCCATTTATCCTTGTGTTATCACTTTTAATTTCACCAATTTCTCTCTTCACATACTTTGATCGTATTGAATTATTTTTGCCATACTTTTGGATATTTTTCAACATTTTTGTCATTTTTTGTCAACAAAATGGTTTGATTTCTACGGAGTGAAATTTGTCGAAAATTTGGAAATGTGATAAATAGAAATAAATTGATATTAATTATTATTCTTTGTTATTAGAAATGGATACAAAATAAATGAAAATAAAATTTTATAATGATGATTTTTTTTTTTATTCAATTACAAAACAGATAAGTATGAAAAATTAATTCAATCTTATTTTGTTTTTGAAGTTAAGACTTCGTAAATTTTTTAATGTGTTAAAGTGTTTGTACGAGCTTAAAATTAAAAGAAACTATCGAATTGAATGTTTGTTACTTTTCTGTTTTTTCATTCCTTGCAAGCTATTAATTGAGGAAAAATGATGGTAAAATATTAATAACCCCAATAATGTTCCGATAATACTCCAATATTTACCATTAACGAGTGTATATTTTCCATTACCCAAGTATAAATTTATCATTACCTGAATTATATTATATTGTGGAGTTATTTGATAATCTTATAAAATGTTCTATTTATTTTATGCAATTTCATGAAATTAACCAGAAAAAAAAACTTGATATATGTTGTACTTAAAAAAAAAAAAAAAATTTTTGTTGATTTCTCATAGCTGTTTTTCAATGAAGTATTGATTTAGGTATAGTGGACTCTGTTAATTCATTGGTCACTGGTCACTTTGAATTAATTATATGACTGTTATGTAGTAATGACTGTAATTATCCTATTGTATCAGTAATAATTTAAAAACAAATCAATAATATGCAAAATAGATGGATAGATTATGAAGGCTAACCATAATGTGCAACTATCATATAGCAATCAGTTATGCTGTATTATTAGTAGAATTATCACAAAATGATTGTTTCGAAGAAAGATAAATGTTATGATTAAAATTTGTTCATTTTAACATCTTTTTAAAAATTATTTGCATTTTAATTATGCAGAAAGAAATGATAAAGTTTAGATAAAGTTTAAGCAAATTATTTTCAAATTATGTTATATTGTTGTGCATTAATTTCGAAAAAGTTGGTTCTTTTTACAATTATGCTTAGATTAATTTGTTTTATAGAGAAATAAAATTAATTTTTAATAAAATTTTGAATATTACTATCGTTAATTAGAAAAAGACAAACTTACATGATACTTCTACAGAAAATCCATGAGTACAATAAATGTTATTCGAATATCAATGATAATCTTATCATCTTCGATCAGTGATACATATGGTGATAATTTATTAGCATCACTTGGCTTCCAAACGAAACTTCAGACAACCATAACTATCTCATTTGTCGTATATTGGCTTGGATTCATTATATTTTTTGCCACCGTTGCTATAATATTTTGTAAGCTCATTATTTCAATTAATAATTTAAATATGATTTTGGTATATCAATTTACAAATACGTAATTGAATGTTTTTATTTTAGTATGATAACTTTTGATAGAGTTGAAAAGCGTGATAGATAAGCTTCCTTCTGGTATTTTCAACATCTTCTTAACAAAATGAATGAAAGCATTTAGTAGAGATTTTAATTTTTATCAAACCATTTTAAACTTTCCTCTCATGTTTGTACTATTAAATATACTCTCAGTATTGATTGGAAAATTGTTATCTGATGACAGAAAAATAAAAGCAAGTATAAAGAGATAATGATGGGATTTTTACATTCTCGTCATACCGGTAAATATGGGTATACATAAACTTCAATTTAATTGAAATTGCGACTTTTTTTCGCTGCAAACTTTAATTAAATTTAGATCGATTTGTGCAATATGAGGAAACTGTAAGAGAATTTCAAATGGAATCATCAAACAAATCGATCCAATTAATGCATTCCATACGTAGGCAAATGATTACTCTGAAATGCAAAAGGTAAAATAAAGTAGATAAAAAAAGTTCTGATGTTAATAAAAATAAACCATCAAAATTTTATTTTCATCTTTTCTGTTCCTTAATTTCCTGAAAACTTTGAAAAACAAAACAAAACATTAATTTTTAGTTGTTGATATTGAGAGATTTCTATCGATTTATGCAATGAATTATTGTTTAAATTTTGTTAGCTATAAGTCATTTTATTGTTTTGAGAAATTTTTTAGCATACAAATTTTGCAAAGATTAGCAATTTTTAGGACATTAGCATTAAGAGAATCGGCTAAAACAACATTTTCCCAAAGAGGGAAGTTGCAGAAAAATATTGAAGCAATTGAAGCTGAACGATCATCCATGCCAACTCAATTATTAAATCATCAACGGGGCATATTTCCATCATCTTCTAACAAATCCACGCATAAAAAATCATCCTTATCAAAATCAATCATGGCTATCGCTCCAAAATCTAAAAAATCTTTGATAGAATCAATGATTGATGATAAATCAAAATGTAAGGGATAAATCGTTACAGAGATAAGTGATAATAGATGGATAGCCTAATGAAGATATGATTAGTATCCTAAGAAACATCCATTAATCTTTTTTCGCTCTTTTTTTTTCTACCAATCTTTGATACGGCATTTTTTTTTTCTTCAAATTTTTACAAAATTCATCAGAAAACTATAAAATTTCTTGAAATGTCACATCGATGATATGTATTGAGAATATGATAAACAGATCAGAGAGTATGAACTATCTATCTATTACTGAATGATAATGATTTTTCAGTTATGAAAACTTTACGTTCTAAAGAGGAAACTAAATCGAAGGTATTGAGTGAAAAAGACAAATGTGAGGTAACGAAATATTAATTGTTGTAAAAAATCATATTAAATTAAATTAGCAACAAACTGTTTATGATAGCAAGCATATTAATGTTAAAATGAAATAATCGTCGTAATCATCAATTGTTACAGATGGAAATTTATTTTTCATATGACTCGAACGGAATTTTAATTTGCTTTTACATATTTTTTATTTCAAGAATTAAAAATTTATGTGATATCAACTAACATTGCAAACATTTTTATATCGTTTTGTTATTACTGATTGAGCAAACATTTAAAAAGTAATTCATATTGATCAAAAATTGGTAAAATAGCCAATGGTCAAAAATAAGTGAAATGTGAAAAAACCTAATTGTTTTATCATTACTGCAAAGAAAAAAGCAACCATGAAATGAAATTTTAAATTCAGAAAACCCAAGAAGAATACCGGAAATGAATTCTACGTCTACATGAATTCATACTTCCCAATGAATTTCATCGAATTTTCCTCAACAACAATGCAAATGCATTTCTTTCATCCAAATTTATTCTCTTTCAACTGTTTACCATTGATTAAGATGCAAATATTTCCATTGTTTTACATTGAAATTTTAATATTTTAGCAAATAGTAAATCATTTAGGCTCAAAATTTTATGAAATTTTATTTGTTAGCTTGGAACATTTCAATTATTGTTTATCATTTCGCTTTATCTTCTTGGTTATTCCTTTGCATATTGTTCATTTTCTGTTTTAGATTTCCGTAATAAGCGCTGTAAACCGAAAGTTTCCATGAAATTGTTTTCCATTTTATGCTTTCATTAGTTAACGGAATGTTAATTAATATCGTTTAGAATTAGATTTGAAAGCGGTATCTGACCGCTTTCAAATTTTCAACTTTTGTTTTTGATTAATGAAGACATTCTTGATAAATGCTTTTGTAGTCAGACGTCTTGCTACGATTCAAGAATTTCACCTTTCACGCAATGATACGAATGTTTCCTCCAGCCCTGTTCGTAAATTTTGAATATTTTTTAAAATACAAATATCATAGCATAAATGAACGACACATTTATTTGTTGTTTTACTTACTATAAATAATAAATTTGTAAAATACTTGAAAATATTAATTTAAACATATAAAATTACATAGTCTATGCAAGTTTTATCTTCATTTTTCATGCAATTTATAATCAGATGATGATATTTCAGTCAAAGAACTACTATTTTTTATTGAAACTTCTAATGGTCATTCTAGAATTATTTAATTAATACAATTTTAAGTATAAAAACATAACTAAACTACCAAGAAAAAAATGATTAGTGATGATTCGAAGAGGTCAACTGAGGAATAAATAGAAATAGTAGTTAATGGGATATGAAAGATTTCAGTTCACCGATAGATTAGTCTTAAAAGAAATTTTATCAAATATTCTACATTGCTAACATTGACAAAGTTATTTATATTTCAGATAGTTTTATCGATTTTCGAGTACTTTTTAATATTTCCAATAATGAAATTTTTTTACAGCCTTTAGTTTGCTGAGAATTTTTAATTCAGAGTAATATCATTAAATGCCGATATAATACATATAAATGGTATCTGATATGGTTAAGTTTACTTTGCTAGATGGATTGATTAACATAAAACATGATTAATTAATATTTGTAGCTAGATAAATTATTTCCAAAAAAAGGATGTGAATGTTTCATCAAAATTTACACATCCATTTAAAAAAAAAAAAAAAAAAAAAAAATGGCAATATTAAGAAATTTATTAGATGAGATAAGTAAATTGAAAACTTTTTCATAATTCAAATTTCATGAAATATTTCTAAACTTCATAACATCAAATATTTTGTCTTACTATTGTTGCCTACTCATTAAGTCAATTTATTGGCATTTTTTTTGATTTATCATTGTTACACCTTAACTTATCCCTACTTTTACTTCAATTTTCAAGCCCATTTAACTTTTTTTCTACAATTTCTAATTGATATCGTCCAACTATTTCATTGAAAGCAAAATTTCGTTCTGGTTAAGTTATTAAATCGCATGTGACAAATAATTAATGCTTAATTATTAAATTTCATTAATCAAAGCGGCGTTGACGATTTCTTCTTTCTTTCTTTTGCTTCTTTCAATTCATCCGTTTATGCTTAAATAATCTATCGAAAAGAACTCTGAAATTCTTGGTTAAAAGTTAATTTATAAATTAAAAAATTTTAAACTGATATTGTTAGAAAAAAATGAAACTTTCACAAAATTCAGAAGGAATATATTAATATTAAATACAAAAAAATCTGTAGCAATAATTTTTCATTAAAAGTTTTTATGAATTCTTATGTTTGTATGATTTATAAAATTGAAAATATATCCTTTGTTGGAAAGATTGAAAGATGAAAAAAGTAGTAGATGAGTAAGATGAAGTTAACTGAAGATAGATTAGGTTGAAATGGGATTGAATTTACAAAACAAATGGCGGTTACTTCAAAGGGAAATGAAATAAAGTGAACCGTAGCAGAAAGCCCTCATACATCTATCATTTTGTCACAATTTGCAAAATCTTTGGTAAATGGACGATGGCGAAGAAGAATGTATTGATGGTTATGGACGAATGGAACAGCTGTCTTAAGCTGATATTTATTTATTTCCTTTCATTTATCATTAGATCAGGCCAATCAACATTTAAATCTCTCTCTCTCTCTCTCTCTCTTTCTCTTCCTTTCTCTCCCTCTCTTTCTCCACTAACCACATCATATCGATATTTTAGTTTTATTTAGTAAATGTAAAAAGTTCTTTAGGAACTTTTTTTTTTTCACAATAATTTCTTTTATACATTTTTTTTTTTTTTTTTTTATATTACACAAAGCTAGATTATCCTGGGATGAAAAGATTTTTTTTTTTTTATTAACGAATTTAAGATTTAATTAGCCAAAAAATTATTTTTTCTGAATGATTATATTAACAAGAAGAGAATGATGATTTCATAGATATTTTGAAAAGTTATCAATCAATTGTCAACAATCTTATCAGCAATTAATGACAGTTCAATGGGAATAAAATGAACAATATTTGGATATAACATTTAATTAAACGATTATTGCGACCACAGATTATTAAAAATAATTGCTTATATTTTTGTGAGAGTAATAAATGAGAGATTGTGATTTTCTCATATCCAAAAATCGGTAATACTTTATTTTCTTGCTTTTTTTTAAAAAAAAAAAAAAAAAAAAAAAAAAAAAAAAAAAAAAAACTATTACTTGCTAAGAATCATTTGTTTTGCTTTTATGATTTAGCATCAAGTTGGCAATAGAATTTTCCTTTTCCCTCATTTAACTCTTTCCGATTTTCTCACTAATGTAATTTTGTGAAAAAAATAAAAAAAAATTAAAAGAAAATAGCTTCAAAAAAGTTAACAATTTATGGATTTCAAAAGGATTGATCATTTAGTTATTTAGTTTTGTCCAAAAATGATTTGTAAAATTAATTGTTTATGAAAATTTGAGGATTATTTAGAAAGTTTTCATCCTAAACAATTCACTTTTTCTCTTTCTTTCTATAGTTTCAAAATTACATGGAAGCTTTATAATCAATTATATGTTCCCGTATCGATTGAATTTCAAAATATTATAATTCCGTTAAATATATGTTCCCGTATTGGTTGTTCCCGTATCGATTGAATTTCAAAATATTATAATTCCGTTAAATATATGTTCCCGTATTCCATCATAATCCATGTTACTTATTTTGTTAATATTCTTTTTAACAGTAAGTTTATATGAGTTGTTTAGTCAACTTAAAAAAAGTACCGAATTTCTTCTTTTCCTTTTTCGCAGCATTTAAATTTCAATTAAAATTTACATCAAAAAACAATGATATTTTAGTACATATCTTTTAAATCATTGCATTATTTTGATAAAATTTAAGTAGCTAACTCGAAGAATTAGGCTTGCAAATATTAAATAAAACTTTTCACAACTTTCTATTATTGTCTTTTTCTTTCCTTATTTTCTTAAATTAACATTTATGCTATCAGTCGATTATTTAATTCTGATTAGAATATCCCAAAATGTATTTCTTCGTACAAACAAATCTATTTCATTCCTTCCCTTTCAAACATTTCGCCTTCATTACACTTTGACCCCAAACCAATCAAAAAGAGGACAGTTCAATGAGTTTAATTAGAAAAATTTTCTTTTGTTGCTAATATGGAAAAAAAGACATCGAAGTTGAGGCTCTAAAAAAAGGATAATATAAACAAAGGTTGAAAAAAACCACTAATAATTTTTCATCATTTTTAAAATTTAATGAATTGTGGAATAATTATTGGTAAAAAGATAATTAAATAATTCATTTCTCGTTCGGTTGCTAAACTTTCATGTGCAATGAAAAGTTGCATGAACCGGAAAAATTGATTACTATTCTTCTGGAAAAAAGTTTTCCTGCTTGTTTCACTATTCTATTAAATAGGTTCGAAAAAGACTTCATAATGAATAGGTTAGTTAGAAGACTTGATTAAATGAAATTATTGAATGATGTATTTTCCTGAAATAAGCGAGCAAGCATGTTTCCTGAAATGCGTTTGTCAGGAAAGAAAGAAATGAATGACTTTTCCGGGATGAAAAAATAGTAGGTCGCTTTCAAGATAATACAAATTTAATGACTGCTATATTAAGGATAAAAATTTTATTCAGTTAATTAGATTTAAGAAATATGAATTCTCATCATTATATGAGAAGATTGTCCAGAAAAGCGGAATATTTTTCAGATAACATAATTCGGTAGAGGTAGAAATTATCATTTTTCGCTAGTGAAACTATTATTAATTCTCTCTTTCTTAATTTTGGTTTCTTTGAATTTCCTCTCTAAAAAAAAAAAAAATGATAATAACCGATAAGCATTCCATAATAATTCGGTAAAGTATTATCTTTTTCCGTTTCACTACAAATAATCTTCCATTTTTCAAAATATTTATTCGATATGTTAGTTGTTTTCTCAAAAATATCATCTATTTTATTTATGAATCATTTTTCAATTTAATTTCAATCTTAAAATATTTTCAAGCTTTTGAAAAAATTTTTTAGCATTTTTTTATAATTAAAAGCTTCCAATTTTTCCCAATCTTTTTTAAAAATGTTTTTAGATTGATAGATCTTTGATAGTTTATTTTTGAAAAAGTAACCAATACGCATGATTTTTTCGGAGAATTGAAATAAACTTGTTAAGTTAAACATTCGCGACAGAATTATACTATTTGCATTTCATTTTGTTAAAACTATTTTTTATTAGTTGTTTAACGTTTAACATTTAAGAAATTGCTGATTTGAAAAATTGGCTCAACATTTATCTTGAAGATATCAGGAAGGAAGAAGGATTTGATTCCTAAGTAATTATTTAAATTACTTTTTTTCACTTCTAGCTTATTTATATGATGTTGATATGATATCAATCCGATGATTAACTGATATGCAAATAATCAGATTCAATTCAATTTTGATGATTTATGCAACAATAAATAAGTTACGAAATTTGCTAGCGTCTTCTTTATTTGTCTAAAATATTTGAAATTATCTATTCGATCAATGACTTTTTAATTTATTTATTAACTTTATATTTGCATATGTTTCGAAAATTTAAAGTGTAAATGTTATATATATATATATGTTCATTTTATTTCATTGAATGTCGTAAATAATTAAATATCATCCATTCTCTAATGGATAAATTTTAATTATAAGTTTCATGCGCTATTAGTAATTTCAATTCAATTTTTTTTCATCCATTTTATTTCCTTTAAATTCTTTTTTAACACTTATTTTTAACAAAATCTCATATCTTATAGTTCTCATTAAATATCTCCCAATTAATTATGAGAAATTTATATTAATGTTGAGTTAAAATAGGAAAGAAATGATGAAGCTATAAAATTAATATAGAATTGTATGAATAGTTGAAAAAAAAGTACGAAATTATTAAACTACTAGAAAATTATTAAATTATTGAAATTTTATTTATTCTAAAAATTATTAAGAAACTGCAAAGTTAAGATAATTTATGTGTTATTTAATGTTTATAGGAGGAACTCTCAATTTGCTTAAATATTTTAGTACTTTTAAATCACACCTAAAACATTATTTTGTGAAGAAATTTCTTTTCAGAACTTAATTAGAATAAAATAAATTTAACAATTCGATTCCTTCCTATCATTTATTAATTATTATTTCAGATGCGAAACATATCATGTCCATTCAAATTATTTACATTTTTTTAATTCCTGTGTATTTCGCAGCATGTCAACCTGATACCAATGTATGTATGCTCATCTTTCCTTTATTAATTTACTAAATGTAATTTTTAAATTATTTAAATTAACCATGAAAACGATATCAGTCACATTTTTTTCAACATCCAATTGTTTAAAGTTAACTTACATTATTTGTTAAAGTTCAACTTTCTGAATTTAATTTTTAAGCAAAATTATTGCAAATGGAAAACTTTCAGAAAATTATCAAAGAATTGGAAAATGATCATACATTGGAGAATTATACCACAATAATGCAACGGATTGGTCCATTCAATGAAACGATGCAAATTAAAATTCATACTAATGAAGAGATTTTGAATGAATTAACCGTTTGTTTTATTTGTTCATTTCTGCGAATAAAAAAAAAAATCTCAAATTTGGTAGCACTTAGCAACTTTATGCTTTGATAATGATGTGGCATTGTTAATTATTACTAATATATTCCATATGATATGTGGTATTTTAATTTCATTTAATTTATATTGTTTTTAATTTGAAAGAAAAAAATTAATGTTTGCAGAGTTTACATCAGAAATATCCACATATAACGTATTTATATGACATTGGTAAATCAGTGCAAGACAGACCATTGACTGTATTAGCTATTGGAAAATTCCCAATGAAGCATATTCCGGGAATACCGGAATTTAAATATGTTGCTAATATTCATGGTAATGAGGTAAATATTTTTTTTTTTTACATTTTAGAAATTTTTAAAGACTAAAATTTAATGATAGATTATTAGTCTTATTATTTCACAAGTTTATTTAAAACTAGAAAAATTCTTTCAAGAGAAAAAATTTGAAATTTTTGAAAACAGCATAAAGTTAAACCAAAGTTTACAATGATATTTAGAGATAAATGTTGAAACTTTTCAGATATCAGGTCGAGAATTATTGCTGTGTTTGGCAAATATTTTGGTCGTAAATTATGGGAAAAACGAAGTATTAACAAAGCTTGTAGATAGTACACGAATTCATCTCTTACCAACAATGAATCCGGATGGATTTGCGGAAGCTATTCCTGGAAGTTATGGTTGGCTTCAGGTAACCTCTTTATAACATATAATACATTATTTTACAGGAAGTTTAATAAAGCAATTTACTAATTAAAATTAAATTTTTCAATTTGTCTCATTTAATTTGAGCCAATATTTTTTGAAAATTGAGTTCTGTTTCTCATAATCGAACATATTTTATTCAAGCATAGAATATTTCCGGAACCTTTTCAGTAGTGCATAGTGTTAAGAAATATGATTATCAGTTTTTTCACGATATTCATGGTTCATTGATTTTTATAAATCGATCATCTTTTTCTTAATTACATAATCAAATGATTCGAATTCAAGGGTCGAGCAAATGCTGCTGATGTGGACTTGAATCGAGATTTCCCACAACGACTGAAGCCAACAATGATCCGAAATGTTCAACCGGAAACTCGTGCCATTATGCGATGGACAAAGTACATAATGAAATTGTACTTTCATTGAACTTCGAAAGAATAATAGCAGTTAATTCGAAATGAAATCAAACCTTGACCTAGCACCAGTTAGGTTCTTGTTGGTAATACTAATATTAAAAGAAATAAATTTAGAGCAATACCATTCGTATTGTCAGCTAATTTGCATGATGGTTCAATGGTGGTTAATTTTCCCTATGACGATGGAAAGGTTGAAGGTATCGAAGCAAAGACAGGCGATCACGAACTTTTCGTCGTACTTTCATACTTATATGCTCGAGCGCACAAGTATATGTGGAAAAAGGTATATGCAAATTTCACTAAACTTTCTATGACAAATAAATGACTGATAAATAGAAAATGTTGCAAGGAAGAATTTGCTAACCACTTGTAATCTAATAACTGGAAATTAGATTCGTTTTCTGATCCTTAAGTATCCTCAAATCGTTTCTCGAAATTTTCCCTATTCTGATAAGTAATTCATTCCGTTTAATATTCCTGAAAATCTGCTCTTTGTTCATCCTTATTCTGTTGGATAAATTATCCGGTCCAACATTCCTGAAAACTTGTTCTTTGTCTTCATCTAGTGCTATTAGTATAAATGTATTACTCAGGGGCCAAGATGTATAAATCAACATGATGATGATGATCTCAATGAAGGAATTACAAATGGTAATAAATGGTATCGGGTTTCAGGCCAGTTTTTTTTTTTTTTTTTTCACCCTAGTATCGCTCAATAATAATGTTGCTAATAGCATTTAAATATTACTAATTAAATTCAAATAAGAAATTAGCGCTTGAAATGTTTCATATAAGTTAAGAATTTTAGCTAATACTTATTGATAAAAGCAGTAATAAAAAAAAATACATTTCAGGAGGGATGCAAGATTGGAACTATGTTTTTGCGAATTGTTTTGAATTAACAATTGAAATGAGCTGTGTGAAATATTCAACTGATGATCAATTGAAACAAATATGGAATGACCATAAATTTGCCTTAATTTCTTTCATTGAAAAGGTAACTCTTTGATCTTAATTTCAATAGGTAAAAGAAACGTAATGAATAATATACAGTAGAAAATCGTTGAAATACTGCAGGAAATACGGTAAGCAAATAAGTAATGTTAGAAGTATTATTATCAATTAATTTTTTCGCATGATTTTTCTTCTAATTGTGATCATAATTTGTAGGTGGTGAAATTGTTAAAAATTAATGGAAGATATTGTAGGTTTGTAGATTTGGATAAAGTATTGTCCTTTAATTGTTACTTTGATTAATCAAGAAATAAAATCACTATTTTTGGCATTCCTGATTACATGGTTAAATTTTCTTGCAGATTCATAATACGATTTCTGGCTTTGTGTTGGATGGAATAAGTGGAACCGGAATACCGGATGTTCAAATTTTGATCAATAATGTTGGCAAAATTGTGCGAAGTAATACTGATGGTGACTTTTGGCGTTTGGTAATACCCGGTACCTACAATGTTAGCTTTCAGCATTTCCTGTATGAAACAGTTGTAAAGCATGTTACTATAACCAAGAAAAAACCTTATGAATTCCTTAATGTTACAATGTCCCGTAAAAGGCATACCCAAAATTTTAGTGATATTTATTTAACTAATTCTCAAATTGGTAATGTTTCTGCTACCTTAAAAATTTTGATAATTTTCCATTTTCTTTCAAATTTGATCTCATCGATTCATTAAATTTTCCAACCTCTAATGGCAACAATTAGGCATAAATACAATAATATTGTAATATCAATTTTATTAAACTTATCAAATTCGAATAGTAGCAAAAATTTCAAACTGACATTCGAAATTTGAGAAATTTTTGAAATTTTTACATTGTAAATGATATTTGATCGATATTTCTTCTTGTTTCAAATTAATATTGTTCATTTTTATCGCTCAAATTGTTTTATGCAATGTATCGTTATTTGCCAATTACAAATTTCTTGTCCACCTTGTTTCACTGTTGTAATTTTTTTGATAACAAATAATTTCTCCAACCAATTGCATAATTTACTCTTTCATTTCACAATTCTAACTTCAAATTTTACTGTTTAGTTTTGCAATTAAGAAGTTTTAAGATTTCTTTAATTGCAAAATCAAAAGAAAAATTGAGTCTTTTCAGCTGCTAAACATGAAAAAGTGAACGTTTTATATCGAAATTTAAGTTTAATAAAAATTAATACAGCAATAGAAGTCTGGAACTAGATGTAATTATTCCACTGAGAAACTATTTGAATTGTTTAGCTTAAAGCAAAGTATGAATAGATTGTTACAATGTTGAATTTCAAAATGTCATCATATTCAACCAATCTTCAAAATTTATGCCAAGTTGGTGCTGTAAAATGTCATAAATTCTAAATGACTCAAAAAAATATGTGACATTTTCAACAAATCAAAATTTCTTTTTTCTGAATCAATAATGGGACAAATCTTTTAAGTGTGCTTAAAAGCAACAAGAAATTCAACTACCAGAAAGTCCTTAAAAATTTTTTCTTCTTGAAAATGCAATTCAAGCTGAAGGACACTTTTTGGCTCATTTTGAGATCAAATTACCATTGATACGTAAAGTAAACAAAATTTTAGATGAAATAATTCGGACAACAACTGAAGAGAGTTTCATTTAACAGTAAACGACGCATGCATAGTGGAAAAACATTGACGAGGTGAAATTTGTTTATTCATCTAAGTAAACTATAATTGAGAAATATTCCAAATTGTTAAATTAATATCATTCAACAATTTTTTTTTTAATGCAAAAAATGGTAAAAATTTCAACAAATTGAAATGAGAAGAGGAAATTTGAAATTTAATAATGACAAAAGAAGTGTTTCATTTTTTGGCGGAAATTGTTGGCGGTGAAAATTACAAGCCATTCATTCATTCCATTTTTGCATAACAGAAATAAATATTACCATCACTTTTCTTCTGCTATTTTTGTCGTTCCTATCAGTTTCATTTATTTGCTTATTTATTTTGCTGTCTATAATTCCATTCATTCATTAAGTTTCTTAATTAAATTACCTTAAATCAGTTAACAAATTTTCAAAAAATCTACCCATAACTCATTTCTAATACTATATTACTGTCGATTTTATCATTATTATTATTATTATTATTATTATTATCATTGTTATTATTATTATTATTATTATTATTATTATTATTATTATTATTATTATTATTATTATTATTATTATTATTATTATTATTATTATTATTATTATTATTATTATTATTATTATTATTATTATTACTATTAATTATTATTATTATTGCTAATTATCGTAAAAATCACACAAAAGTTACGTGGAAATTCAAAACTGTTCTCACAAAACGAAATAAAAAAAAAGTGAAAGTTCACTTTGGTTAACTTGACCTTTCCAAGTGAAATTGAATTGATGCTTCAGTGCTTTCTTTTTTAATTGATGCTTCAATAATTTCAATAAATTTGACCATAAAGTGCAAGAAAAAATTGAATTAATGTCCATTTTTAACTAAAAAAATTGTTAAATTATTTGAATAAAAATGTCTCCACATCTCTGTCTCCCTCTTATCTTTCCTCACTCTTTCCACCATTTCTTTTTCTCTCTGACAATATTCTGCCCATGTTACAGTTCTGTCATACAATAATTGTATTTTGATGGTTTATACTTGCTGTCCTACTCCATTACTTATGTTTATCGGTCTGCCTCCTCTCAGTGTTGCTATGCTATTTCGTCCAGTATCTGTTTCTTTTGATGAAATTTGAATACAAAAAAGATGAATGAATGTAAAGAAAGGTGAGGTGTATGGCATCCTCAATTCTCCTCATTTTTCCCATTTTCATTTTGATCTTTTTATCTTTTTAATTACTGATATAGTATCAGTTACCAGTTCTTCTTATCAGTTCTTTTTTTTTTAAATTGGACATTTTAAAATTTCACAAATAATCAGCAATTTTATTTGTAATTTTGCTAATTTCCACTTTGAAATTTCCCAAATGTCATCTTGAAAATATGAAATTTCCATTTTCGTCAACTTCTCTCCTCCCAACTCCTCCACTTTTTCTTTCTCTCATTTATGAATAAATATGATTCAATCATTGAATTATGTGGTGATAGCGGAGGAAGATTTCTCTCCTTCATCTTTTACCTTTTTATTTTATTTAATTTTAATAATTTACACAAATTTGGAGTGAAAAGTTAAGTAGGTATATTTGTTAACTTTAATTAGCTATGAGATGCTTCTTTTTTTTTTCTGAGCTTAGATAAATAAATGACAATTTTCCATGCATAATTTGTGTAATTCAATAAAATTTTTCTTCCCAGAAGAAATTTTCTGTATTTGATAAAATTCGCATCATCTGATTAATAACTTATTTTTTCACCAATAGCATTTTGTTTGTATTTTCCAATGATACTTTTTTCTAACAGTTGATGTTAACATATTTTAGTTTATAATTTAATCGAATTTGACAGATGAGAAATAACAATGACCTTGATATAAGTGATAATAGTGGAATATTCTCAAATCTCGGGTATTTAGCATGTGCGAAATATTTCCACAAAATGTAATAATCGAAAAAGAAAAAATATTTCATGGAACAATTTTTAAAAATTAAATTTACCAATGAGCTAATTTTCTCAATCAATCTTTTGTTCCATTCCAAACTATCAAATCAGTAATACTAACAGCTACCTTATTTCGCCACTATGTAAGCAAAGATTTCTTCATTTTCATTTGAATAAAATATCCAAATTTTAATTGAACTATAATAGCCTATCAAAGCATAGAAAATATTAATTCATTTACTTATTACTAAATTTCTCTGTAAAAGATGAGGATGAAAATATTGCGATAAAATTAAAATTATCAAGATGAAATGAAATGCTAAAATTTTACTGTGTTTGTAAAAAACTTTTGTGGTTGATGGATAAAAATTAATTGAACTATTCACCTTGAAATAACAACAGCAACAACGTAATATTACTGCATTGGTGGCGTAACATTATCGCATTGTTGTAAATTGCTGTAAAATGAGGAGGCGTAAAAGAAAAAAAAAAACGGAAATTTTACGAAGTATTGGATATGTTAAACAGTTTAAACATTAATTTAACAATGAGAGAGGAGGAAAAAATAATTTATGTGATGTTTTGTGCTCCAAAACATATCTTAAATAAATGAATAAAGATTTGTATTGCTCATTTTCCTTTGATATGTACCAAATAAATTTGATGACCTCTAGAAAAAGGTTAACTTCACTGCTGAATTTCACTAGTCTTTTTTCTATAGCATTTACCAAATCCGATAACATCTGAAATAGTTAACTTATCATCTTTTTTTAAGACTGATATGTGTCATAAATTTTTCAATGTTTGTTATAAAATTCGATGATATATGTCATTTTATTGTGTACCATTCAACTTTTTGACATAGTTGTTCAACAAATTATTGTGTATCAGTTTAAATATGTAAGAGAAGTTTAAATTTTTCGAAAATGTAATTGAAAATATCATGGACGTATTTTAATTCCATTCCTGAAGATTCAATTTTTGTTATTTTTGAATCTTTTTAGCAGTAATCAAATTTCAAATTTCAAATTTCAAATTTGCATAAAAAGCATCAATAGTTGGCATATCCAAGCTTAGAGGAATTTTACATTACACTAATCCAAGTGGTATACGACTTATTAAATATAATAAAAATAAAATAAATTTTGAAAATTATACAAAATATGTTGGCTTTAGTCTTATTATTGTCCGAAATATATCTTAACAAATATAAATTGTATTTAATTGTTGATAATTCGAAATTACATTTAACATTATATCATTTGCTTCAATTTTTTATTTACTTAGAATTTAATAATTTTGAAATTTATTTGTTTCTCTATATTCTCATCAATTTTATATTCCGTTCATTTTCACTTAAAATATAAGATATTACTCTCAAGGGAAATTAATAGTATCCAGTAATTTAGTACATGCAATATTATTAGATCGGAACACGATGCAAATGTAATAAACTATTGCGTAGTTATTTAAAATAATCAAAATTCGAATTTAATTCGAATCATTTCTTGCTAATAAATTTATCGATGCCTTCAAAATTCCATCAATCAACATCAAAATGAATCAATTTCTTTTCACTTTTCATCCTTTCGCTACTTTTCATCTTACTTTAGTCAATCTCATTAGCATTGAAATCCAATCGACTGTTAGGAAAAAATATGCAACGGATATTTCTTCATTGAAATTTATCGCATGAATAATGTAAATTTTACGATTCGTAAATATTTGTTGAATAGGGATGATTATTATTATTAGAAGGGAGGGGATAAGGCAATGGACCGACCGACCGAGTGACCGATCTTATAGGGCAGCGGCATGTATCACTGATGATGAATATACAGCAAGTTTAATTTAGCATGCAGCAATTTCTATTTAGTTCAATTTTTTTTTGTTTGTTTTTTTTTTTTTTTTTCTGTGGTTGAAGAGAGACTCTTGAATTGTTTGATTAGTGTGATTGAATGTTTTTCAAATTTTTGGTAAATAATGAGCGTAGGGAATTTTTCTTTTTTTTTTTTTTTTTTTTGTAAATAACTAAATATATGAGTGGTTGAAAAAATCATATCAATCATCTTTGCATAATGTGTTGTTATGAATTCAGCACAAATTAAAAACACAGTATAATTGACCGACATATTGCTTTGTACAATTTGCGTGTTTTAATTTTTGAAACTTACTGAAATATGAAATGAAATATTATTTAATATCTAAAGTATTGCTGCTTTTTTAAAGCGACACAAAAACCAACTTATGAATGCCAAAATATCATAACATTTGCACAGTTCACCGAAATTATGACATTTGCATAATTCACCGGAATCATAACATTTGCACAGTTCACCGAAATTACGACATTTGCATAATTCACCGGAATCATAACATTTGCACAGTTCACCGGAATCATGACATTTGCACAATTCACCGAAATATTTTTGCTAAGCATTCAATGTTTGCATTTAAGCTTAAAATAGGAAATTGAAAAAAGATGAATCATTGATAGCTTCAGCAGAAGTTTTGTTTTCATATTGTTTTTTTAGGTTTAATTTTTCAGTTGAAAAGTTTTTTAGCAAAAATTTCCAGCCACTATTCACTTGCATGTACTTTTAAAATTTTTGTTTCTATAGCTTTTGTTTGTAATACTTTCAGTTTGATCTTATTTTGAACTTTGATCTTTTATTTTTTAATAATTAAAATAAAAGTTTTACATGAATTGTTTAGTACTTACAGTCGAATTTACCAAATTTCAGTCTTTTTTTTCTTTTTTTTTTTTTTTTTTTTTTGCCTTTAAAAGAATGCAAACGTTGAGGTTAACGAAAGGGAAGATTGGAAGAAATTTTATGCTCTAATAATTGCAAAATTCTATAATAAAAATTTCGGCAAATTTAATTGCACTACGAAAAGATCTCTGATGTACCATTCTTGCTATTATATCAAATTAAGAAGCAAATTAAAATGATGATACGATTTATTTTGTATCTTAGTTATATTTTAAGTTTGATCATGTTGTTTTGCAAATTTCGTTGATAATCTTTTTAAAGCATATTCAGTGTAACAATTTGGAAGTCGAAATTAATATGCTTATAATTTAGTCAGGTGGTATTATTTCAATTTATCAATAAAAAAGATATTGAAATTCCTGAAATAAGTGAAATTTTTTGTATAACAAACAATTTTGGAAAATTTTGCGTAGTTTTTTCTTTTTTGTTATTGTTATTGTACAGAGTCAGTAATGGAATTGTGTAATGAGACATTGATTTAATGCAAAAGTTCAATCATCTCTTTTTTTTTTTGTTGCATAAATTTGAATTTTTCTAATAGTTTATGGATTGCTGTAATGATGTTAATGATGAATATAATTATGTATTTTGAAATTCAGGGAGGTTAAAAAATAAATGAAATGTCCATTCGATCATATCCATCGGTTAGATCAACTTCTCATTCCATTCCTATCGTTTCATCTATCTCAATTTCTATTTAATAATATGACATCAGGTAACCTGTTTAAAAACATTTTTTTTTTTAATATTTCAAAAATTCATTAAAAAGTAACATTTCTTATTATTCTTACTCCCTAATTAAAGCTGTTAGATTTCTTTGCATTTCACGTTTGTTTATTATCTATTTCTTTTAAATTTAATTATTTCTCAAGCTTTTTAAACAAATATGTTATTTAATTTTTGTCTTTGAACTTTTCGAATCATTCATAGCAATATCGTATTATTGATCAACTCTGTCGTATTTAAAAATGCTTTGTAAGAGAAGACGATGGGACGATTTTAAACTTTTTTATTTTTGATAATAATCCAATTTTTTTATACGATTTAAATGCGTGATCGAATTGGATGTAATCACAAATAAAACAAATTCAGACATCTGAATTAGAATATTTTTGCTAAAAACTTTTTTTGATAGCAATTTTACTTTTTATGATGTAAATGCATAATCGAATTGAGCCCATTTACAAACAAAACAAGTTTAGATATTAGATAATTAGAATATTTTTGTTGAAATCTTGTTCAGATAATTTTAGCTTAATTAATTTCATTGTTTTTATTTTTTTTTTTAAAAAAATGCTTTTATTTTGCTCAACAATTTAGTTTGAATTCATTTCAACTCACTTACATAAATCAAATTTAGTTTCAGACAAAGAATATGGATGCTTGCAATGGTTCATGCAAATTTTCATCGGTTCATTAAAAAATTTTTCAATAACCTACAAATTTAGATATTAGTTGAGTATTTTATAAAAACATTTAAACTTATCATTTCTTATAGAAACTATGCAATTTAAAATTATAAATCTTGTAAAATTGAAGTTAATGGCACAATTGAAAAATTGAATTATTAACATTGAATGTTACTGCCATTAATTTGATTTTCAATTGGGTAATATATTTTGAGGAACCGGAAAAATATTTTCATTGAAAAATTTTTAAAATAATAAATTTTGTCATTCTTTCAACACCATCTATTTGATAGATTCACTTTCCGGAATTAATGCTCGTTTATTACCCCTAAAATTTCTTTCTTAATTTTAACTCATTTAATTTATGCTAATTTTCTTTTCTTTTCTTTTTTTCTTTTTTCGTTAAAAAAAATATTCATTTTATTTGATACAGTAAATTGGTTCTGTTACTATCACTGTGATGAATTTCCTTTCTATGTGCTAACCAACATATCAAACGTATCATCATTAATTTAAGTATTGATATTTCATTTCATTTCACTTCAGGTTTGCATTTTGCTACTAAAGTATGTATTTGAAGATTTTAACAGTAAAATAATGATAGGTAAACCTTATACAATATCATTTAGTTTATTTATAATACATAACAAACATTATTGCTATCGTTAACTTTTAAATTTTATTTGTTCAGTGATAATCGAAATTGTAAATTATCAGTGTTTGCTATGTAATTACATCATTGAATTATTCGATAGTAGAATTGAAAGTACGGCAACTTGAATCATTGTGAATACCGGTTTCAATTCTTTCATTTTGAATTTAACCGGATCTTTTTTTTTTACAAATGAGCTTAATTTAGTTTTCCACTCTCCCTAACAGTTTTACAATGTTTTGCAATTTGGTTGTTTCAAAAATTTTTCCAACATTTACTACGCTAATTAGTTTTTGAGACTAAAAGTTATGTATGGATTAGTTTTTATGAAAATTAGGAATTAATTGAATTTACTTATTTAGTTTAAATTGAAATCAGCTGAATTAAAGCGTTATATTTCACTAACTATTCATTCCCTCATTCTATTCCCTAAATAAAATATTGATGGCATTTTGTCGTACAACTTTGATCGAGCGCCTTTTGAATAATAACAGCAGTCAACGTTCTACCACAACGTTGGGAATTTCACGAAGTTGGAATGATATTGATTCCTTTGAACGAGTAAGTTGATTGTTGAAAATTTGATGAACTTTTTAAACCAAACTATTTTTAAAATTTTGTAACTAAATTGGAATATGTAAAATTCCGAAGGCATAGCTGGATTGGAAAATGTTGAAAAAAAGATAGAATTTTTCGAAATTCATTTAGTATTCTCAAATCTCTTCAGTTTTATGAATATTTTAATAATTAACCATTTGAGGATAATATTATGGAAGTTTATCGAAAACTTTCAAATATTGAAGAGCAGATCTGGGGTAAAGTAATCGTAATGGAAAGAAATATTCGCTCTGCAAAAGCTTATCTCCGATCGCGTGTTATTACAATTGATGGAAGCGAAGCTGAATTCGACGGTTTACGGTAAGATTTTCTTTTTTTCTCTTGAAATCGAAATTCAGAATTATTCTTCAGACTAAAATTCATTCGCAAAATTGTTTTACAAGCTATAGATAACAATGAAGGTTGTTTAAATTTTGAAAATTTTAAAACTTTAAACTGTCCTAAAATCATTGAAGTTGACAAATTACTAATAATGAAGCAAAAACAGAAATGTTCTGAAATTATATAACATACAAAATGTATTTTTGGTGAAATTACACCCGTAACATAATCGGGTATTAACTTTACCAATAGATATCAATCATTTGAGTAATTATTCCAAATTACCTGTTGATTAAGCTACCGAGAAATTATTGTTTATAAGTTTGATATAGCAACGGAAGCTAATTCGATGTATCAAATATGTCAAGATTTTTTTTTTTTTTTGATTTACTCGTATCAAATCTTGAATTCACTTTTCAAATTTTGGTGTAAAATTTTGGAATCTTATTGTCCGGATTTTGAACTAATAGTAGAAATTCTGGAAGTTATTAAAATTATTTCTATCGTCAATATAAATATTAGCAAAATGAAATAAATGAAAAAATGAAGAAATGAATAGAATTAAAGCATTTTAAAATCTAGGCCATTTTCAATTTTTTTTTTTTTTTTTTTTTAAAGAAGAAAAAGGAAAAGTATGAACTTGAAAACACTGTAATATGATGAAAATATCTTTGAAATACTTAATTGATTGTTATATGGTTGTTCATATGGATTGGATAAAAATAAATTCACTTCAAGAATTTTATCCTTTTCCAGTCAGTTATTACTTCAATTGATAATTACCATATTTTAAATATAATGATGATTATTATAATGGGATGAGGGCACTTTTTTCTTTTCATCAACAATTTCAAGTCAAACACAAAAAAAAAAAGAAAAAATCCAACACAATAACTTGTTTCGATTTTAAATTTTAACGAAAAACCAGTTTTTTATTTTCTTTTATTGTGTACGAAATTTGAATTTTTTGAATTTTCAATAGATTTAATATTCGTATAAAAGGAAAATATATACACTAATTTTGATCATATTGCCATTATTATTTAATTGGAAAATATAAGAAATGCATTTGATTATTATATCAAAATTTGCAATTTCCCTTTCTTTCCTTTTAAGAAATGTATGGATGAATTTTGGTTTTAGAAATATTTTTACTTCCATCATATTTATATAATTTTCCTTAATCCCAATTATTAATTTCATTTCATTTTACGAAATGTTAAATCAATTTTTGATGTTATTTTTTTTTTTTTTTTTTTTTTTTTTTGTAGAATTGGTTTGCAACGATTTGACAATTCATATCGTGATGATGGTACGATTAGAGCATTTGAAACTTTCGGAAAAGTATGCAAAATTTTAATTTCAATAATTGCTTTTAAAATTTTCAACTAATCAATAAATTAGTAATGACGAGAAAGTTAGTGAAGTTTATTTATATATCATTACAATGATATGAAATCTTATCCTTGTGCTGATTACTCTGAGATAAACTTGTTTATTGAATTTTTGATAGATGAAAATCACTGTTTCAATTTCATAGATTTTTTTTTTTTTTTTGGAAAAAAATTATTTGAAATCCATTTATTCCATCTTTAGAAGTTTTTAAAAATAAATTTAAAAATCTGTAACAAATGTTGCTAATATTGCTGCTATGATGCAATATTCCGAGGTTAATTTGATTTGAATTTGTTTATTTTTAATTCATAAGTTTGTAAATTTTAACATTTTAGAAAGGGAAAAAAAACTGTGCTAATATTTATTTCAAAAAATATAACAATGATACAAAAGATTATGTAAATAAAATTTGCAAATAAATTTGAATAACTTTTCGATGATGTGTTTTAATTAGCAATGTATGAAAAGTAAAGCATGTAAAACAGGAATGCTTTAGGGTGTAAAAATGAAAATTGATGATGTTGGTAATGTTTGGCTTAAATGTACCGAAGGAAGTATATTCGTTACTGGAATATTAGGAGATATCATTGTTAAAAATGATCCAATTAAGGTAAAATTATCAAAATTTAACAACACTTATGTAATATATTTCTTGTGAATAGGATATAATAACCTTGAAAAGATTGGCATTATCATATGTTGTATCAATTAATTTGAATAGAGTAGTAGTTCCATTTATTCGTAATTGCTATAATTTTTATTCAAAAATGATATCGTAACCTTGTGTTAATATAGTAAAAAAGTTTGAATAATATAAATTTGTATAGAATCATTAATTTATAATATGTAAATTTTAGATTTTCGATTTGAAAATTCTCAAAGAATTTGTTACACGACATAACGATTACGATGAAATTGCACGAGATCGATACAGTCGGATGGCAATTACTTATGCACACGTTCGATATAGTTTCATTAGAATTTGTATAATTTTTTATTTGATTAAATTGATGGACATTTGAAATGCGAATATATAGTAATACCAATATTTCAGGTTCCATTCTGGAATTATATAATAATTTTCAATTTATATAATTTTCAATTGTTATATTTGTTAGAAATCATAAAGTGTGGAATTAATTTCAGGTTGATAAGCCAGCGGATCCTCTATCGTCAGCTTTATGGTTTGCTGTGATACATTTAACAGCGCTAGAAATGATCCAAATTTTACTTCCCAGTAATTCAGGTATATTTTAGGAAACTAACAAGAAATCTTCTCTATTCCTCAAAAATGAAAGTAATTGATAACTATATTAAATGGTCATTTATGACAGAAATAATAGCTCTAATAAACATTTGAATTAGATTCTGTTCAATTTTTTGAAGTAAAATTTAAAATTTAGTGTAATTCCAGCCTCAAATACACCATCACCATCGGCAAGTACTGAACTGCATGGCATAAACCATTGTGATGGCTATTTACAATCCAGTAGCGCGGATACAAATTGCAATGGACGCACTGTTTCGTCGACCAGTTCCGGTTCCTCTTCTCATTATTCCGGAGTCAGTTCTGCTTATTGGAATCGACAGTTAAGGTGAACCATTTCTCAAGAATTCGTTAACCTATGGTTCAAGATCGAAAGTGATAATTAGAATGAAATATAATTGTCATTTTCAGATCACGTGGTGGTGCCTATAAGAAAATTAACCGAGAACCAAATATATATTTGTCATCAAAGAATATTACAAATCCTGAACAGGAAGTTTGATTTTGTCTCATTTTTTTCTTTCTGAAATCTAATTTTAAAAAGTTTACAGATAGAACTATAAATTCGAATTATAAAAACAACAGAAAATATTCAGAATGTTTTTACTGTAAAGCATTTAAACAATTTTTGACTGTGGAAGGAAGGGAGTATCTCCTCGAAAATGTTGTAAAAAAAAAACAATTTTTGATGAATATTCGTTGAATGATTATTGTAGTAAATAGAATAAAACACTCAATAGCATTATATAATCAGATGAGAAATTAGGTACAATAATTTGAGGAGTATTATTCCAAACTTTTTTGAGAACTTATCGGACGTATTAAATTGACTTGAAAATTATGCTGACTTAAATAATTGAACAATTACGCATATATTGCACCAAATGAAAATACATCACTTAAATTTAATATTTCACACAAATCTATTTCAAATGTTCCGTATGAAATTCCATGAAGATTGTTTAGCATTTTATAAAAAATTATAACATTTTCATGAAAAGTTTCGATTTTTTCATAATTCATTTCGAAAAACTTTCTACTTTTTCAAAATTTAATTTATAGCAACGAAAAGAAAATGGTCGAAGTCTTCTGAATTTAAGTGACTTGGATCGATTACGTAATCCAACATATTTTCGAAAAGAACGTGAGAATCGTGGTGGTCCAGGACATAAACGATTAAATCATTTCACACAACAGGTGTCACCATTTCCTTTGACATCTTATAATACGTCAAATATAAGCTGGCGTTCAAGAAGTGAAACATCACTTTATTGTGAAAGACTTTAGGAATGAGAATATGTTATGATCAATAGTATTACGTAGAAAAAGAAAAAAAAAAATTATATATATATATATGACATTTGAGCGAAAAATAATTATTCTTTTTAAAACATACTACATTTCGTTTGAAATCATGAATGATCTTGATTAATGTTTAAAATAATAATTCACAGTATCCTTGATATTGCAAATGATTGATAATCTTTTAAGTGACTAGATAACATTGGAAAGATAACTATGGAGATAGTTCTTTAAAATTTACTTATAAGGCATTCTCGGAAAACAAACCTAAAATGTCAGAGTTTTTTATTTTAATTTCAAACATATCTCATAAAGCTCAGATAAGGAAATTTAAGCTTCAAAATTTTAAATTCCAACTTATAACAATGAAAAAATAGCTTTTTTGGTAATTATTAATGAGAAATGATTTTATTTTAGCAATTATAGCAATAGAAATTACTATCGGACAAATGTTTATCCTTGTGCTTTTTGTGGTAAGAGCTTTTCAATCATTCCTGCGTTAATTGATATTTTATTATAACTTCACATTAATTTCTCTTTTTCTATCTAATTCATTAAAATATTGCAACGAAATGTACTTTTCAACATATTTATATTATAACAGTTATGAAGCCGAAATAAAAACATAAATGATTAGAAGAAATCAATTAATGATGCGTAAAGAATACAAGGTGTTACATGTACTGATTGCTCTCATTCAACCTTTGATATCAATTAACAAACTTTACTAATATGATGAGGCGTTGATAATTCTTTTTGGATTGAGTAGAGTATTTTAATGTCAGAAAGTTAACAAGAGTTCGAGTTTAAATATTCTTTAAAAAATTGTACACTAAAGCTTGAATCCGGCTAAAAAAATTTTTGAAAAAATGCAAAACATTTAAAAAATTCACAACTTTGAACATTCACAACGCTAGATTTGGGGAAAAAAAAAAGAAGATTTCACTTTCTACAATTGCAGTGAATAATTATACAAATGTAGAATATAGGAAAGTTAGCAATAACAAGATAATATTCAATAAGAATTAAGTACCGTCTTTCAAAGATTTCAAAGAAAATAAAATTGAAGAAAGAATTTCTCTTTATTTCTGGCATAACTTTTCCGTTCAGTGCTTTATCCAATGACAGATCTCACAACAATATCACAACTTAATGAAATGTAAAGTGAAGCTTAACAATTAAAACTCGCTAATCGACAGAGCTACTATAATTTATTTGAAGAATTAATATATTTTAATTTTAAGAAAATTTTTTATACAACCACGAATTAGCTATCATACAAGAATACAGTAGTAACTTGATAATCATTAATCTTTCTTCATCCGAGTTGTTACCACACGATAAATAATTGAATCTTTGCCCGGCTCCATACTCCACAAACCAACAGCTACGAAGACAGCCGCTAATGAAAGAGCAACAGTTACAAGTAGAAATATTCCAAAAATAGCTGGATAACTGGTCGATGAAAACTGAAAATATATGGGAAACCATCAATAAATTCAAAAAAATTAAATCACCGAAATATTTCGTAAAAAAAATGTCACCAAGTTTGACCTTAAATATCATATCTTTGTAATAATTTAAAATAACAACTCCATATTAACCAACGGAGCGATAGAAAAATTCTGATAATGAAAAACTTACATTCCATGATATCCAAAGGTTAAATAAAACTAGGTATTTTTCATCATATATAATCCACGTGAGAGAGAAATTTCTTATCTATTCAGCGAAAAAATCCTGAGGAATTTTAAACAAATATGCGTAGTTTTCTACGTTTCCTAACTAGTGTTTACATAAAAAAAGACGTCTTAAGCAAATGAAGAATAAAAGCTATAAATAAAACAGGAAAAAAAAAGAGAAAAACTACTATTTCAATTAAGATATTCCATAAAAAATAGATGAAGAAAAAACCTGATAAATATTTAGATCCTTCCGTAATCTCATTATTCGATCGGCATTATTTTCAGGATTCTGGAAATAAAAAGGCTGGTTAAAACCATAAATTAACATTATATTTTCATCTCACAGCCATCAAAGATCACTACATGAATTAACGTACGATATCATGCATACTGATAAGTACCGAATTCAATGCCCATGAAGCAGTCATGCTTAGTACGATATTATCAATAACATCACATGAATTTACAAAGTATTCTCTTAAAAATTATTGAATTCGACTTGTAACAAAGTAGTAATTGAAAAGGAAAAAAAAAGGTGAGAAATGTCCTGAAACTCAGTTTCTATGCCTTTTTTCTCGTGTAAATGAAGTGGGTAAGTAGGTTTTATTGATCTAAAGACTAGCAGAACGTTGTTTTTACCACTGATCAAGTACGAAAAAGAATAATCTTTTCATAGTCAAGGAAATTTCCACCTGTTAACTTCTGCATAAGGAAAAAAAAATCTGGAACTATCTCCTTCCTTCTTCTGCGTTAAAGTTGATCACAGTACAAAAGAGAATAAATAAACTGAGATAAGTTATAAAACGAGCCAAATCTTATTCAGATTCAGATTTCATGATAAATGTTTCACCTGTCTTTTCTGCCTCTTTTTGATTTCAGACACCGATTCCGTAATGAGTTCTGCAATCATGCGATCATTGTATGTATTTCTCAGCATAGAAATTAAATACTGAATTGCGTTTTCCAACTCGTCAATAGCTCGTTTATACTCATCTTCGGATAATTCATGCTCAGCAGTTGGCAAACCGTTCACGTCGATAATGAAAATTGTTGGGGTGTTTCTAGTACGAGCAACTTTCGATTTACTTATCTAAAAATGTGAAAACTTTGAAGTTCCTCAAATGAAATATGAAGCAAAGTTCTAAAACTGAATTTGAGCATTAAAAAGTTACAGTCTTATCTCACATCATCTATCATACAGAAAATATAGATCTTCGTGACAAGTGGATAGCAAATACCTTAGATTTAAACCATTAGAATAGTCAATTTCGCCTACCCCTGATAGTATTACTGCTTGCATTAACGATGTCTTACTTTTTGATGATAATATGAAATGCTAAAGATGGTAATCTTGAACATTTTACCGATTCTGCAATTTTATAAAGATTTTCAATTTCCTGTCGTAGTGGCTCGCTTTTCGTTTTGACTTCAATTTTTGAAAAAGCATTCTGAGCATCAGAAGCAATTTGTGAGCCTTCTAGCCCTGCATTACGCATCAGAATCCATTCCTGTCCATTATCACCAAATATTTTGTTGTTAATCAATTCCTCATGGTTGAAATCTTCACCTTCTGTCGACACGGCATACCCAGATGGTGATAGGTTGTTCAGAGCTTTCCCATCAATAACAGTAACTAAAAGTCAACAAATTTGTTCAAATAAAATTTTAGTACGTGAGAATAACCTTCAAAAGCAACTGAACCATCTTAGACCGTGAAATTTTTTACTTCATTAGACAAAAAAAAAGAGAGAAAAAAACCTACTAACCCACTACTAATGCTCGTGGTCTTCCGAAAATATCTCCATCACTTGCCCATGTTATGGGAGCTTCTGCCGTCAGCCCTAGAATGTATTTGTTGGCTTGTACAAAATCGGTTTTAGATAAAAAAGTTGTGGTGGGATCCGGAAGTTCAATTGGTTTGGAAGCTAAAAAATACAGTTCCGCACATAATGATCCTGAAAAAAAAAGAAAATTACTACAGAACATAAGAACATGAGTAATTTTTGCAGATATAAATCAACTTGATAAGAAAAAAACAAATTAAATTTAGGTATCAAGAAGAAATAATAATTATCACCTTGCATCAAAGAATACAATATCGCTAAAACCGTATAAATATGAGTCATGCTCAATAATCTGAAATCAATTTTGGTTAACAGTGGCAATCTGTTGAAGCGGTGAGAAGAAATGAATAATTCGGTGACAAATAAATCAAACAATGTATGCAATACATCAAAAATATATCACGAATGATTGTATCGTTGAAAAAGTCTTTACCGGCAGTTTTTAGAAACCGAATGCACATAAAGGAAATAAAAAGATTTGTTTTTATTTAAGAAAATAAATGACAGCAAAACAATATACAACATATTTATCACCAAATTCCTCGCTGCACACCGGATAATTGACCATGATCAGCAAGACGCCTAAAAAATATCAACATACAATACCTAAAAAACTGTGCGATCATTATAGTGCAACTTCAAGAAGACACTTACGACACTGGTCACTAAAATATTCCGCTTATTCTATCATTGTTGGACCATTAATTTGCTATAAACCGATTTTTTAATTTGTGGTTAAAATATTTCATAATCGCAAAAATGAAAATTCAATTCCAAGTGTTTCTCATGGAAGAAATTGTATTATTCAAGACTGAAATTGAAATTATCGGCGAAATGGGAAGTACTAACGGTTGCTTATAAACTATATGAAATAAATGCCTGAAAATCTGGCGATGAAGATGAAATCTGTTCAGTTTACCACGGCGAGCACCACTAAATTGACATAAATGTTGAACGAGGTTTGGACATGATCCTTTGGGGAAATTATGCAACTTTTTGGCACATTCATCTCTAATCATTTCCGGCAATATAATATTAGATTTCAGTGCCTTCAATCGGACACGATCCGGGCCCAGCTCGGCAAGCAAATGCCGTCTTTTGACATCTCTCTTCATCCGCCAAGTCGACCAGAATGTCATCCTGTTACCATGTTTCCACCATTCACGTTCCACATAGTACGGGTACTCGTCTAGTCTGTAGAAAATTAAAATCATGTAGAAAATTAAAATCCATGCAGAGTTAATTAACGAATTAATTAAATTAAATTTTCTCATTTAATAACTGCAGAAATATAGTTGAAGTCATTTTTATCCCTATCCCTGTAATACAATAGCTTAGAAAATCTCTTAGACAAATAATATACAACTAATGCGAAAGTCCATTTCAGTACAGTCCTTAAAATACCTGTTAAGACCAGTTGAAGCAAAATCTTTGTGCAATTTGATTAAACTTTAGCGACTTTCAAAGTTTACTTTAGTGTTTTCAATGCTTTTTGACTGTAAGGTAAGATAGGTTGTTCCTTGTTCACAGCGTCCATGACTACATCTGGCAATTCATTTTCGACAACCGAACTGTCGTTATTATCCGATGCAGATGGGATTATTTCAACGGTATCAGTTGGCTTAGAACTCATCAAACAGCGCGTCGAAGCAGTTACTCGATGCCATGATATATTCAACTTTGATAACACAGATGAAAATTGCCGCAAAGAATGCATCAACTGAAAGCTGTAATTACTCATAAATTAATTAAAGGACGAAGTTTGCAAATAATTATTACCAGACTTCTAATGTATGAATATAGTATTTTCTGTAACTTTCCAAAAAGATTTGAAAATCTTAGCAAAAACTCATCACAACATCGTGCAAGTACCACCATCCATTGCATTAATCATTTGACCGAATACTTCTAAACTCGGTTGAGTGTCTAAGTTTAAACAAAAAAATATCTAAGACATGTAAAGACTGAATTACATGAAAAAGGTCGGATATTATCAGAGTTAAATTTCTGATTATGGGAATTAGTGTGTCATGATGAAAATAATTCCATTCTATTCAAAGATCCACATCTAAATCTGGATAAAATACATGAAATAAGCATGACAGTGTGACAAGGGAAAGAATGCACACACATCAATTCAAAAATATTATTTGAAAAAAGAAGCATGAAGAATTTGAGCTTACTCCTTTAATGATGAAAAAAAAGTAAATTAAAAATAATTTCTTCAGGAAGTAACCTGGAAAAAATATTGTAAAACTTACTTACATTATTTTATTTTATCAAGGCACGATCACACTGGATACTCGTAATTAGAATAACAACTATTCATGAAAGTACTGCAATATTAAATGAACAACTTCTGAATTTATGTCCTTAGAAAAATAAAAAAAATGAAAAAAAATACACACAGAAACAGAGGCAACTACCAAAGGCCGAAATGTTTTGGTCAACAGCAAAAGATATGAAAGTAGATGAAATGAATTTTTCATCTAATCAGAAATGATCAAATTACTGTCGATAGTTCACATACTGCCTGGTCTTAAATATTACATGCCTTTACCGAATGTTCTTTTTTTTCTATACATGTCAGTATTATTTAAGTATTTTAGCATAAAAGTTCAACTTCAAGAAAGTACATAGTTGGTGTAATGTCTATTCATGTATAGTAAAAATATTCGCAGATCCACTATAAATGCATCATTCCTTGAAATTTCGTATCTAAATAGGCAACAACGGTTTAAATGCCCTCTTAGTGATTGTATGCATATACATGAAAACTGAAAATAGGAAATGTAAACCGATATATGAAAAACAATTATCTACAACGATAGAGCGAACATTATATACAGCAAATATACGAAAATGTATGATAGAGATTGAAACAAGTCGTCGTTCACTTATACTGGAGAAGATGAATCTATCTTGAATATATGGACAGTTTGACATGAATGACCTGGACATGGCTTCACCGAATGTAGTAAAACATAGCAAGCATTTGTTCTAGATCAAAAGACCAGTTTTTAGTTGGCTGATTAAAGAGAACAAATGCAGCCAAGAAACAATGAATGGAAAACGCAAATAGTTAAATAGTTTCATACAAATCCAGAAGAGAGACCAAAAATGCACCAATGTCCAGATAAACATGATGGAGTTAAAGAAAAGTCAAATCTAAATTCAAACGGAACTAGACTTTCAAAGAACTAATCAGTGGGAAAAAAATTCGACGAGCCAGCTTTGATCCTTGTACGATTCACGAAAATACGAATTGAACCGTTTAGATCCGCTGAAATGATGACATCACCGTGAATTTGACGATCTGATATATTTTTGCTAGGTTTCGATTGTTCACTCCTATCATCACCGCTGCGACGTTGCTCCAAAAGGTTTAGAAACAGTTGTGGACGAGGTGCAAATATTGCCACTGTTACACATGCTGAGTGACCTAAGATTTCATTAATAATAATAATTGGTTAGCTAAATTAATAAATGGATTATGAAAGCTTGGATAATTTTGTGATCACTAAGACGCCAAAAGGAAGCAATTCTATTATCACGAGAAATGTTTAAGATCTGTGCCTGCTGGTGAAGCATATGAAGTTAAGGGTCTGTTAAAATAATTTCAAGTGAAATTATTATGCGTTCAAATTCATTTTTAATGCCAGCTTCTATTCGCACTATCCCTCAAAGCGCTATTCAATGATTTCTAAACTGATATACTGTAAATCATCAGCACGAGATACTCTTTTGACAGTAAGCACGCGACTAACACTGTACTATTTTAATAAAGCAATCCGATGTTGTATTAGAACTCTCTTATAAACACGGACAAGAATTGCAAAAATAAATTTTAGAATTTCAATTATGTTTGCAAAGGTTTCTAATAGTATCTATAAGAATTTTTATAAAAAGAAAATTCTCAAGCACTCAACCTCGTAAACGCTGCCATGAGTCGTTGCGATCTTTACGCACAGCTAATGAGGACGGCAAATCAGCAGTTGTCCAAATATAAATAAAACGATCTTCACTTCCACAAACAATATGTTTCCCATCAGGTGATAAAGAAGCTCGGATCTGACTTCTTTCATTCTGAGCACCCTGCAATAAAAATTAAAAAATTATAGGAGGAAAGGAAAAACAAAGAAAATTATAGCTTTATTTGAATATACCTTAAATTTGCAAGTAAGAGCCATATCTCGCAGGTCATACATGCGAATACGTGAATCATTCGAAGTGACTAACAATTTGTCTCCATGGACAGCTAGGCCTGTTACCTGAAAAGACCAGTAGTGCATACCTAAGTAAGGAAAATTCATAATAAACATTGAAATTAACCTATTTCTACTTACTAAACTTGAAAGATGTTGCAAAAATACTCGAAAAATTAATTACTTTATGCCCTCTGGCATTTTTTCCTCGACTCGATCTGACATCAATGACCGTGTGATATTTGAGTTGATCAGTTGTATAGAAAAAACAACGACCATCGTATGTACCAACTACCGCAAATTTTCCATTTTTGGCGAATGCGATAGCTGTTATGAATTTTACTTGCTCCACTTCGTTCCATAAAGCTACTTTCTTGTCCGGTATATGCCATAAACGAAGTTTGCCATCTAATGATCCAGAAAGAAAATATCGGTCATCCTAAAAAAAATTACCAATATGTGACAGAACGGTAATTTTCAAGAAATACTATTTTAAAGTGTCTTTAAACAAATTCCCAAATTCTCGTAGATATTAATAGTATTCCAGAACGGTATAAAAATTAACCTTTGGCATAAAGGCAATGCATGTAACGAAATCCATATGCTGAAAACAACAAAGACATTCTGGTCGGGAAAGATGCCAAAGTTTAACAGTACGATCCATTCCTGATGACAGGATAAAGTAATTACGAGACCACGATAAATCCAATACGTCAGCAGTATGACTTCTGTATGTACATAATGGTTTTGATGCCATTAAAGCAGTCGTTAGAGAGTTACTTTCGTCGTCATGTGATGTAGATGATCCCGCGCTTTCGCCAAGCTGAAACACCTTTCAGGAATTAAGTGAAGCACTTTTCTTGAACAAGCAATAAAATTACACTGCAAAACTACAACAGTAATAAATCTATCATAGAATCAGCAAGCCGTGACGGATAAATTAAGAATGCAGAAAAGCTGTTTTTCTTGTTATAAGAATTGCTTACAAAAGCTTCCTCTCTAAGTCCAATTCCAATCTTTTTTCCTTTTTTATATTTCTATATGAGATTTCATAGAATCTCATCTCATCCCAAACGCTGCAAAATCTTGCAAAATAAAGAACGGAATTTTAAAAGACAAAAGGAATGACGTAGAGACAATCCGTCGTCCATAAAAAAATAGTTTGGCAAATATGTATGAACTTCATGAAGTCGAGAGGACTGCAACTTGAAGACTCCAAGTTATTAGCACAAACATTCAGCATTCACAGTAAGAAGCATTAGTGAAGCTGATCATCCACTGGTCAAAAATACGTTATATTTCCTTCTTTAATATATGGCCGCCTACTCGCTGAGAAACAACTGGAAATAGTCTCTTCTTAAAGTTTCCTACATTTATCGGTAAGATCCGTAATAAAGGAAATGCTACCAAAAAACTGATAGTTATTAAGTTTTATAGCCAATCAATATTATTTATTCGCTGAAAGATTTACCGTAGTAGAGGAAGAACGTAAATCATTTTCAACATCTTGCATCGCATTTTGTAACATATTTTCGCCCATGGTCATAGAAATTTTCTTAGAATGTGAATTGTAACGGTCACGTAAGGCATTGAAATATGACAAATGATTGCGCAATACCCAAACCCGTATTATACTATCTTGACCAGCTGTAGCCAACAGACGCCCGCATAACGAAAATTTCATGCACCATATAGCACCCTGAATTTAACAGATTATCAATGTGTTACCCACAGCTCACTGATAACAATAAGACGTTTTCCTAACCCTCCCTAAAATTTACCCGGCTTCACACGATTCAAAAAAATTATGGGTTTTCTTGATTTTACGGTAGGATATACAGAATTGGATAGAGAGGACAAAGAAACAGTTCTAAAAATAAATGAATCCACTTTTAAATGAACTTTAAATATGTATTTTTCAAGATGTGATTTAGGTTCTAAATAACTGAAAATAAGTCAAACTAGTCAGAATATTACCGATTTTAAAGATAAAATGAAAAATATTTGATGGATTTTTTTGTTCGCTAGTAATATATTAAAACAAAATCTATTTGAATGAATGAAAAATCAACCGTATGCTCGTTGTTTAGCTCTTGGTAGCAACGTGTGCCATCAAAATCAAACGGTCCTTTCTTCGAATTCCTTGGCCGCACAATGGGAGTACCCTCAGCTATGGAACAATCATCATGATCACTTTCATTACAACTTTCATCGTCTTCTTTGGGGAATTTTGATGTTGAGCTGAAACAAATCACAATTTAAAACAAAACCATTACATCGAAGTATTACACAGTAAAATATATTACGTAGCCCTTTACTTCAAATAAATCAAGTACCTTGAAGATACGACACTTTTTGCCCGTAAGAAAGCACCACGAAATAGTTCAGATGCATAGGTTCCATATCCCTTAACGAATCCTGCTGCTCGACCGAAACTGCTCGACGATGGTGTTGTGTGTGAAGAAGGACCATCTTCCAACCTGCAATCAAACTGAAAGACTTTCTGTGCAACAATCACCACAAGCTTCTATGTAAATATTAATTTTGAGTAAGCATTATTACTATAGCCATTACACACTCGGAATGGAAACCAACTCTCCAGAAGTCTGCTGGTGTCCTTTCATGCTCATACGTCTCTCCACATCTCGAGTTATTGGATCTGAATATTCGGTTTCAGCATTTTGCGCGGTACAGTCGTCCTTTATGGAAACTTGCTCCGGTGATGGTTCTGAATGATCCGCAACCGCAAAATCTTTTGACGATGAATCTGAATCCTATAATAATAGTAGTTTGGAACCACAAGCACATTCCAGAAAATTTTTTGATTTCATTTTATCATAAGTGAAAGAGGGTGAAATGCTAAATTGCTCAAATTTCAAATGAGCATTAATTGATTTCTTCGGTAGTTACAAGCGCCATACATAAATAAATAAGAGCACGAACCATTTTCGAGTGACTTGTGGACTTTGGAATTGTAATTTGCAATTTATATAATTTGTCCTGGGAAGCATCATCCGCTACTTTGACATCGCTTAAAACTGATCTTTTCGGAGAAGAAGTAGAAATTGAAGAGTTGGTAGAAAATTCTTCTCCAACTGACGATAAACGACCGCTTGGTATACCACGCCCGGGTGATTCCAACGCTACCATTTCTTCTCTGAAGTGACCAAGAAGGATTACTTGAAAAAAACCATTTGTTAAACTGATTTGAAAAATCCAACTTCTGGAGAGTTCAGTGTAAAAAAGCGTTCAAATTTACTTAGCAAAATTTTTAAACGAATTGCAAATACGAGCATGGAAGTCACACAAAATATATAAAATTTTGCGTTTAATAAATCGTACTCGGTAGAATCAATGAAAATTATTTGAGCGTTCGCATCATCAGATTATTCTCGTGGGCCTGTGATCTATATACACGAGACTCATCAGGAATAGCTCTGCTTCATGCAAACTTTCAGTAGATGCAATCTTATCAACATATTGGATGACTCCGACATAAAGTTTCAGGGCATCCTCAGGAGTCAGCAATTGCTTTAAGTATCCATGTTGTCGTTAAATAAGAAAGAGATCTTTCCAAATAATAGTTCAACTATGACCTACCATAACATTTAACAAATCAGCTTACTTTAATGGTTCATTGAGTATTGAAGAAGTGATTTGACGAATGACGCCCTGTGCATCGCTGTTTCTTAGATCTTCTTCTCCTCCATCAAACGATAAATAGGGTGAACTACACGGAGAATCAGCAAAATATTCCCGCTTCAAGGAATTACTCTTATCACTACGTGGTGGAAACGGGCCTGATTTTATGCTTTTTGCCAAACTCAACCCACGATCCAGCGAATTTGTTTTTGCATGTCCACGCAATCGAGCAAAGCCGTCAACCAACGAAATAGCATCCTTTTTCAACGGTTTTTCTGGCTTGACACTGTAAATCTTTATCCCAAATCAGCTTTAATCTAGCTAAACCAGGATTTTGAAATAAAATTTCGAAGTTATGATTCAGATCGAGATTACAGCATTCGGAAATTGCATTATATTAAATTTACTAACCTTCGAATCAGCTAGTGCTACAACAGTTAGCAACAAGAAACATTTAATGTTTGAAGAAAAGAACACCATTACACAAATGTTTTACAGACCAAAGACTGGAAAATGAAATCAAATAAACATACGTATGAAATGATAAATGGCTTGCATCAATCTTCGATTCTTCCACTTCTTTCGTGGGTGATATCCTAGAAACTTTTTCAAATTATTCATTGAGTTTTCTTGAAGATAAGCTGTAAGCGAGCTAATAAGATTATAGGAGGAAAACCTAGAACATACCGTTTCCCAATAAGCGAATCCACCTGTTGAGGTGAAAGGGCATTAGGAAGTCTTCCACATGGCCTTCTTGGTGGTAATGGCGGAGGAACACTATGAGGAGGTGGAAGCTTTACACCGAAGGTAGTGTTATCGCATGGTACTTTTATTAATGACGATGATGGAGAACGAGATGGAGGTGTTGACTCTACAATTCGTGATCCACTGCTGTTACCGAAATTAGTGTTCTGCGACAACGAATCTGTTCCGCTAAAATTATTTTAGCAGAAGATGAAATGTTATTTTATTTTTTAGTCTCAAAAGTTTATGAACTGCTGTGCCCGATTTTATACAAAAGATTAAATAAGGTCAAGATAACATTTTTCCTATATTTATTTGACATTGGTAACCTTGCCTGCTTAAATTCTGATGGCCGGAAAAAGCCTTTGTGCTAATTGTATCAGCCGGATACACCAATTTCATCTTCGTATAAGGAGCTTGTATAAGTAGATTACGTCCCCAGGATGCCAAAGACGCACTTTCGCTCGCTGAGCCAGCGTCATCATCGGTGTAACCACCACCACCGCTGTTCAGTAACGTATTTCCTGACCCAAATTCATTTGTCATTCGGTTCCGTAAAGCGTCTAAGCGATACCGACGATCTGCTGCTATACCATCCTGGGAAAAAATACAAGAAACAAAGAATCAAATGAAATCTTGCTATATGTGGAGAATAAGATTATTTTTCTTTTTTCACGTTTTTGTTCACTGAACCAACGTAGGCAGAAATTTCACATAGGTCCATTTACATATAAAAAAATCTCGTTCAGCCAACGAATATAAATAATGTGTGGCTGAGTTACATATAACTGATGCTCATGCATCAGAAGAAAGTATCGTGATGCATATATTTTAAATACCCTATCGATTTTAGTTATTTACACATTAGGACAAAAAACTTGATCATGGGTTTTTTATTTATAAAACTTGGCAATTCTTTCAGCATAGAACTCATAAGACTTAATAGTTCTTTTACTTTTAACGATGAAGAAATAGATGAAGTTGAAGTATTTTCAGATTGCGATCGTGGTGACAATTGTTTGCTGATCACCGTATCATTTATTTCACTTTCGGTCGGTAACACATCACGTCGTAACGGATGATTACTGCCGCGTCCGGTACCGATTATCAACGTGGAACGTTCGGGAAGTGGTCGTAACTCATCTTGAGCATCTTCAAATTCCTCACTGTTTGTCGTAGATGACGCAGCGTTTTCCTCCACTTCCGCAAATGACATTCATATACTGCAATGAATAATATTTATTGATAATTTATAAACAATCGTTAATCAATCACTTAGCAATTAATCTACCTAAATAAATTCTGAAATTCAGCAAAATTTTATGGATATATTTATAATACAAAACATTACAATTTAATATTTCTTTCTACGTTTTATAATATAAATTTTATTCCATAAATTTTATCACACTTAACATTTTGTTAATTTAATATTTGTAATTAAATTTCAATCTCATACGCATGAATGTAATTAATGGAAAAGAAATTGAATGTTTCTTTTCTTACAAATAAGAATATTTAAAATTCTCTCCCTTCTCCATCTTCTATCAAGAAATAATTAAATACAAAAAAAAAAAAAAAGAGAACATATGAAATTGGATGCACTGAATAATATCCGTAAACAAACATATCATCTATGAAAATCTTTCGTCTCAAATTTATTTCATCTTCTAAAAAAAAAAAAAAATCCCTTCATAAAGAAAGTAATTTTTTCCTTTTTGTTTTTTACATTATTTGATAAGAAATTCTAAACTTAAAAATGGGAAATTAGATGAGGGAAACATATTTAAATGATAATAATAGTGATGATTGTTAATGTTGCAAAGTGATGAAAAATTAATGGAAATGTTTAGCACTCGCTAAATTTATATAAAAATTTTAAAGTTAAAATTTTTATCTAACCTATTTGTTACTAACTTCTATCACTGTAACTGTAAGTGATATACTGAAAAATATCACGAATTTTGGAATCATAAATTTCCAAAAAAAAATTTCAAGCAATCAGATTCTGACAATTTGTTCCTCAATAGTGAGAAAGGCAACCTATGATAGAGATGTTATTTTTGCACAGACAAAAGATCAGTTTTTGGTCTTCAGTTTCAAACACTGAAATTTCGGAAAATGCTCCAACACTGTGAAAATAGAGTGAATCAAAACTTCGACTTAGTACTTCACTATACATCTTCTCTTCTATAAATAAACTTAAAAATTTAACTTCAAATCTTTTCTTCGAATGCTTCACTAAATTCCAAAAGCCTTTCCTAATATTCATTAAAGTGTTATCTAGAAATCGTTTTTCCTTGCTGTCAATAAAATCGGATTCCTTTTCAAATTTATCATACAGCACCATATATCAATCTACATATTACAGTATTTCGCGTTTCACATTAGCAAAATCACAAAAAAAAAAAAGAAATATTATGATATATTTTTCTATTATGTAGAAGATGAACATATTCACATATTTAGCATGAAAACAAATATTTCTAATGGATGAAATAATTAAGATTAGAATGAAACTCAAGCTGAAACAAGTCTTAAAGAAAATTACAAGCTTGTAAAGAAAATATTTTACCAAAAAGTATCAAAAGTATTGCTATTTCAACTACTTACATAGCACTGATTAACAAACCGAAGATTACAGCAACTGTCTACGATCCATTGAATGAATATAGAAAGGGAACTCCACTCTTATGCTTCCATGTAATACATGAAAACTGCAAGATCGGAAACAAGCAAAACATACCAGTTGTATTGGACGATGTCATCAGTGAAGTGGTTTAACGAAATTATTTTTAACGAAATATAAATACAGAATGTCAACTAAAAAGAAACAAAATTATGCTCGGACATATTAGGAAAAAGCTCAGTGATATAAAATCAATGCGGAAACACAGAAATATTGTGCCGAAATATCTTGAGGTATGTATTCAGTAGTAAGTATAGTCACTGAAATCCTTATAAGGTGTATTTTTGAATTACGGCATCTGTGAACTCTACCGTTGATGAACAACCGCCAAGGTCGCGAGTTTTTATTCTGCCTTCGGCAATAACAGCTTCGACGGCCGATCGGAGAGCAGCACTGTACTTTTGCAATCGTACATGGTGTAACAAATCAGCACAGCATAAAATCATTGCAGTTGGATTTGCGATTTGTCTGAAAAAAGCATCAGATACCGATATAGGTGAAAGTGACTTGGGAAAATGTATAAACCAATGGGAACCAAGTAAAGAACTATAGAAACAAAAATTATTAAAATGATAACTTTATACAAATATTTGAAAGAAAATTACTGTCGTTTTACACACCACAAAAAAACTGGAAAATCTCATTCATATAACACACTTTCCAAATGCTTGTTGATAGGCATGACGGGCACCTGGTTCGAAAATAACTGCATCCGACCCAATTGAGCGTCCCGCAACAACTCCAGCACCTCCAACTAAACCAGCTCCCAAATTACCAACAATATTACCATAGAGATTGGGCATAACCATTACGTCAAACTGCTCAGGTCGAGATACCAGTTGCATACAGCAATTATCGATAATCATCGACTCAAACTTGATATTTGGATATAATTTCGAAACCTGTAATGAACTGTTATCAAACTTGATGAAAATATGAGTACCACATTCTACGCTCCGTAAGCATTTGTAAATACTCGTGAAAAATCAATGACGGGACCGACGATTCTACTTAAAAGTTCCAGTAAAGTGATTAATTTTTGAGATTTAAATGATAAGCTTTCAAACTATTTTGAAAGAAAGACTCGAATTCTGGATAAACGAAGAAACGCTTTGATAACATGCATACATCTGAAGTTTTTTTTATAATAAACATATTATTCTACGAAGCAGACATATAACTACTGAAGTAAAGGTATATTAATAAAAATATTTAAACTTTGACTGCACCATTCAATTATTTTTTTGTACTAGTTTCAAAGAATAAGAAAATGATACATATTTAAAACCACAGTTGTTTATAAAGTAAATTAAGCTTGATACGTTAATAAACTAACTTCTTCACAAGTCTTCAAAAACAGTCCGTCACCTAATTTCATAATATTTGCTTTATGAACAGCTGTGACTTTGTGTCGGCCGAATCTCGTAGCGTAATCAAAAGCGAATTTCGCTATCCGATACGATTTCTCCTCTGTAGAAATTTTAAGACATTCAACAACACCAGGTATCAGCTCGTGTTCCAGCGATGAATATTCTCCTTCTGTCTGCTCGCGAATAATAATGATGTCCAAATTTTTTTGATGTCGTGTTTTGATCCCATTTAAAGTCTGAAAATTTTAAACTTTACGAATGCAAAAGATGAAAATTCGAAGTCGAAATTTAAATTAACTTGAGCCGGAACCAGAAAGATACGAAGATTTGAAAAGAGGACAACATAAAGAGATGTTTTATGTGATTCTTGTTAATAAGAAAAATGAAATATTTGAAAGATTAATTGCCGTATCAATCACGAAATAAGGGGGGAACTGAATAGGAAAAGCAAACTGAATACAATGCGGTTAAAAACTATGGGCTGGTAATAATTATAATGAACCTTATGAACGATATTTGCAATAAATATTTACCAAGTGACTGCTATAGTAGAATTCGAATAGCTTTTGAAATTAAAACTAAAACCCAACGTTTTAGATGAAGTATTTAAAATGTATACTAACTTTAATATTTGAAACACTGGCAAAAAGGTCAAGACCTTTTTTCAATGCTCGATTGACATCTTCTCTGTCAGGGTTGCTAGCTGTTGCTTCCGCTTCCTTAATTGCACCTTTCAGCGCCACATTATTATTTTTCCTAATGGTTTTAATGGCATCCTCAAGGCTTACCGAACGTGAATGTTCAACTTCACTGAAAAAAAATACATATCCAAAAGAAACATATGTTCCAATATATGCCAATATAAACGACGATAGGAAAAACGAACACTCTGTCAGTAAAGATTGGTCTCCTGCTAGTGATACACCTGCATGTCTACCGCAGCCATGCACAGAGTACCTAGAACGGATATCGGCACTATTCTTTAACTTTTCTGCTTAATTTAATCATTTATTGAACAGTGCCAGTCATGACCATTCTTGTTGCAAATTACCAAAAGAAAGGCATCAGCCCTTCTAGCTAACTGGAGATATCAGGAGTTATTCCGATGTGTCCAATTACTTTTATTTAATTCGCTGATAAGTAAATAACAATTAATTAAAACTGCTAAAGCCTATTACAAACTGTATCAGCGCTCATTTTATTAATTTCTAATAAATTCAAAGGAACAAATTTTTTTGATAAATTTAAAACCTCAAGAAAACTTCGTCAAACTCTAATGGTATTCCTGTGCTTCGTACGATTTGCTGCACTGCATGAGTAAGTTCTGAACCAACACCATCACCTGGTATTACCGTTACTTTAGTCTTTCGTTGCGATCGAACTGCACTACTCTGAAAGAAAACGTTGAATGAATAACAAATCAGAGTTGATAATTTCACTGCATTATCAACACCCTAACTTTACACTAAAAAACTACATTTCCGCCATTTTTTACTCAGTGAATAAAGTAAAAAGTTAGAAGGATACATAAATTGAGGTGTTGAAAGTGAGAAATATGTGGCCGAGCTATTCGCTGTAGTATAATTAGTGAAAATTGCTGAATGTGGAAAAACAAAAATGGGAAGGAAATGAATAATCCTTTCGACAGAATCAAATGAATAAATAGTTCAGATATAGAATACACAATGAAGAATTAAAATTATGCAGAGTTAAAAAAAATGAGAAATTAAAGATATAACTAAACATCAACCGAAACAACTCTTCCAGAACCACATCTTTTCATTGATTGCGCCAATAACAAGGTGAATCGCTGTTGAATTAATAACATCTGGCAATCTGGAAGTGATCATATTTTAATAGGCAATCAAATTACTCACAATGTATGATATCCCTTTCTACAGTGACTAAAGCAGAAAATAATTATTTGCCCGACAATTGTTCGGTCATATATGTACTAAACGCCCGGAATGCAAGGAAAGAATCGCAAGATCAAGATGAAATAGACGAAAATTAGGACTTTATTTCGTGGAAAAAATACCAATAACAAATGAATAAGAAGTAAATAAATAAATACATATATGTATATATATATATATATAATAGAGAGTGAAGAAAAGCGGCTAATACGCAAATAATTATGAAATCTATATAGAATTTTGCATCACTTCTACAACAAGTGATATTTGCAATAATACGTATCACAATTTTCCATCTTGCTACATATCAGTAAGACATTTTGTTGAGAAATTTTTGATGTGCTTGATTGAATTCCAGCTTCTTTAGAGATGAATAATGAACTCCTGACTCACAATTATTAATGATCATGGTGTCAACCTCGACCGATCATATCATTACGAGACCTTGTTGATTTCTGTAGAATTCAATTAGATTAAATGCAGAAAATTTTCTACATTTAAGAAATTTTTATCAAAATAAAGATAAATAAACTTTTGGAACTTCTGGATCCTTCAATTCATAGTTCTCGTTCAAACAGCACAGTTCGAATGCTCTCAAGTGAATAAATATAAATGATTTCGTAAATATATAAGCAGAAATGTCAACAAGTAGAAACACATTGCCGGAACACATAAATGAAAACAGTTGGGAAAAAACTTGTATAAAACAAGTCGATCACTGAAGGAAAGGACCGGATCTATTATGATAGTGGATCTCCTTCGAACAAATGAAAGTTTAATTTAAGTTCGATTTATGATCGCTTTTCTGTAATCAAATCTATATACTGTGCGATAGGGATCGAATCCAGATACAAAATTCCTTTCAAAGGATAGTCTGCTCCAGCATGATTTCCTCATATCCTTCAGGTGCATTATACGAAAACAATCGAAATGCAACGTCCAAAATTGCATTATCACCAACATAAACAATAGGATAAACCTGTAAGTTACATAACATTTCAATCCTAATAGACAAAAACTTGATTTCCAAAGTAAAGCTTCCCAACGGGTCTTAATTAATAGATCACTCAGCCCGATTAGTTTCCAATTAATAAACACGCCAAATATAACCCATTTCTTCACAGAAGAAACAGCAGCGGACAATTTTGCCCACGCCAGCAAACAAGTAACATTTCTTAGGGACTTCCATGAAACTTTAAAACATATATTTCAATATGCTTCATTCGTCACCCAATTGTTACCATAGTTACATAATGATGAGACAGGTTTATTTTTTAAGATCGATTAAAAATGAAAAAAACGTTTCTTACTTGTCCTTTAACGTTAGAGATTGATAGGGGTAACAATACACCATTTTTGTAAAACTTGAGTTCCACATGATCAAATGCAACACCCTGAAATTCCTTTCTTAAATCTTCCAAAAAAGGATAATTATTAAAGTGAATTTTAGTGCTTCAAATAATCAATAAAAATAATGAAATAAAGTCATACAATGCAGTCACCCTCATCGATAGATTCATCTAGTTTCCCCAACACTTCACCATTTGCTACCATTTGTCCATCCTGTTTCAAAACCCAACAGTTCGCAGTTACTGGTACCGAATTCAAAACTGCAGATCGTGTCGCCAATCCGATGCCCCATATACCTAAAAAGAACTTTTTTTTTCTTCATTTTCGTAAGCCAAAATTCATTACCAACAAAACATGGCATCATAATAAAACTCATTTAAACCAAGGTTTTGGAATAAATTAAACTATGATTTTGAACTAGGAATTATTTGTACAAATATAGCATTGTATTTTTCTTCAACAAAAACAATGACTGTCCAAATGTGCTTGGAAAAATATGAAAGTTAGATATCGAATCTCATTTTTTAACGACTTTAACAAAAATAAAAACATGTCAAATTAATAATTATTAAAAATGTTCCGAGTGCTGTCATAACTATTGATTTTATAAACTAAAATTGAAAACACAGAAAGAGGAAACAGATTTAAGGACAAGAATAAGGACAAGAAAAGGACAAGAAAGTAAATATCAAATAAACAACATACCAGTCTGCTGAATACTGACTTGAAAGTAAGCTTTATTTTGCACGATCGGAGCTGTACTCAAAGCCGCTCCTGAACCGCAAATTCGTTGACCGTTTTTCAGAAGTACCACATCATCACCTACATTCAGAATATATAATAGGCTGAAAAATTACGACCTGTATAATAAATAGTCTAGTTAAAATAAGACACCAACTCAAAAAGTTAAACATCGTATAAATCTTAAAATGCGATTAGAATTAAAATCAGTGCGCAATGAAGACATAAATTATATGTCAGCCAAATCTAAACACATCTGTATTTCTTGTGCCTTCGCTAATGCCTTTTATCGCAATTGAACAATTCATAATCTCCATTTCTTTAAATTTTTTTAAACTCTTTATTGATCATTCTTCTTTTGCATTGGTGCATTTTTTCCAGTGCAAAGGACCAAAGATTTGAAATTACTTAAGTATAAAGTAACGAATAGCTACCTTAAACTGATCAATTCTTTATCAAGATTCGATACAGATAAACAGTTCAGCATGCAACTAACTTATTGTTATTGCTATAAAAAAAACATTGCAAAGTATGATTTTCTGTATAAAAATTACGAATTTTAGAAATAATAAATAACTCTCTCAAAATAACAAGCCTTTTATTCAAATCACATATACTGTTTCTGTACCATTAGAAATATTTAATACCAAATTGGTACCATATGTCAATTAAATTTTGATTGATAACAGTTAATTTACGCAATCGCAATGACTTGTTATTCTCCACTTTCGTACGAATATATTTTGCTTAATTTAACACTACTTAAATTATTAAAAATGTTATTTAATTGCTGATTGGAGGCGTCAACATTATCAATAATATCTAATTAAAAATGAAATAAATGTTTTCATTTTTAATTGATCAATATATATATATATATATATATATATATGTATATATGTCGAAGAATATTTAGCTTACCCATGAATACGGTGTCTAATCTCACAGAATGTGGTTCATTTTGAAAATGCGTATGATTTTGAGTTACCGAAAAGCTTGGTCCTTGTACACATTCCAGGCACATCCGTAACGGTGGAAAACAGCTATCGAACATATCTGATTGATAGTACTAAAATGAACACTGTAAGAATAGATAGTAATTAATAAAAGAATGCAAGAATTGGGACAACAAATAAATCGAAAAAAAAAAAAAAAAAAAAACATTGATTCATTATCAATTGATTGAAGTCATCGCAATTTCGTCAATTAAATGACATCTCAAAACGAACAGCAATTTGATAAAAGAATGCAAAAATTGGGACAACGAATAAATCGGAAAAAAAAGTTGACTCATTATCGATTAATTGAAATCATCACAATTTCGTCAATTAAATGACATTTCAAGTACCAATAATTGGATGAAAGTTTCCACTAAATCCATTTCGATGGCCAAGTGAATCTGGCCAAATACTTTTCTCTCTCCTCCACTTATTTTTTGAAAAAATAAAAAATATCATTTACAATTTCAAGGAATGAACTTTATGAAGCAATTCAATCATAGATAGAGGAAAAGCTAAGTCTGGCAATTATTGATGCCAAGCCAAGCAATCAACCCTTGGCTCTGTCTGCAACGACAATACATTAAGAATGTATAAGAGAATGGAACATAGAGAGAATTTGAGAAAGTATTCGAACAATTCACGAAATAGCAATATGTGATGCATACGAAAGGAAATTTATTCAAAGAAATAGTATAGCTATATCGGAGAATCATAGAAATGCAGTCTTTTTTATGAGTGAGAGATTGAGAGTGTGATATAGGATGATAACAATTGGCTATCAGTGCTGGTCATTTGTTTTTTGGTCATTTGGTATGAATTTTCAACATGATGTTGGATAGAAATTTTGCAACAATATATTCTGCTGATTGAAGTAATAGTGTGATTTTTTAACCTCAGTTTGATAGATGTCTTATTACAATGTTTTGTTGTAAAAAGTATGGAGAAAAAAAGGAAGCAAAATGACCGTATAATTTTTGAATTATAGACTTTTTAACTAAACATTTGAATATTAGTGATGTTCTCTAAAATTTCATCATTCCTCTGTGATCAGAGCTGATAAGATAACAAATTATGCAATAAGAATCAGGAAAGAAGTGATTTTTCAGGTCTCAAACATCTCTCCTAGCATAGTTTACAATAGAATATTCCTGACAGTCATAATGTTATCGATAATATAAAGCTTGAATTGTCTACTATTTCGCTTCCTATCAAATGAAGGAAATCATAATCAAAGCGCATCATAGTTATCAAAACAAAGTTTATTTCAAAAATGTAAGCATTAAAAAAAGATGATCCCTTAAAGTTAATTTCATCGATGGAATGACATAGAAAAAGACATACAATTATTGCAATTTTTGTGAAAAATTAATTTTAAATGCTGTGAAGAAGGCGTATCGGTAATGAACTTCGCATTTTCAAGACCACTAAAAAAATTTTACCCTTTAACGGATGTGTTGATTTAACTCATTGATCGTGATATCATTTCGATAAAAAAATTCAGACAACAATTATAAAGCGCTTTTTTTATTATCTAAATTATAATTTAAATCGCTAGCGGACAAAATCTTTTTTTTTTTAAATATTACCTAAATGTACTTCAACATTTTGTAAGAATTTCGATAATTGATCAGAGCGTTCAGATTTTGTAAACAATGTTTACAATTGGCCGTACTCTATACATGTCATCCAGAACGTTTATTTTAGTACACATAGTGGGTACATTTCACATTAAAATTGATAAAATTGAAAATTTTTGCATGAATATGTTTAACAAACTATACACATAATGTTTTAGATAGGCTGCACAGATGAAATGACCAGGGTTATTTATGAGGAAATATGTTGTGGCAAGAAATATCTTCATTTAGTGTTTGCCAGGAATTTAATTGTCTTTGTCTTTCCAATTTTCTGGACTTGCATCCTTAGTCGTTATCGCTGGTAATGGTGCGCCACTCATATATATTAACAACTTCATGATGTAAAGTTGTAGGCGCAGTGGAAGACAGGAGTATGGATAGAATCTGCAAAAGGTAACAATTAAAACGACAACTTTGAATATAGAATTCTAGTCTCACTGATGGAATAAGAAGTCTAATCGCAGCGGCATCAAACCAAATTTGATATTTACATCCTGAACCTAACATTTTCGTAATTTTCTCTTTTATTCTTATTATAAATGTAAAGATTACAAGAATAACGCATCCCAACCAATTCGATACAAAAGCTTTGGTCGTTTCGCAGTGATTGCTTCATAATAAACATCGATAACCCATGTCGTATCTTGTTCCACTCTCTTCTGTTGTATTACTTTTGTAAATGTTTTTGCTAAAAATTATGAAGTGCATATAGGCTATAACAGTCATAAGATAGTTTTGTCGTACATTTGTGAGTTGGATGACATCTTGAAGATTTATATAAAAGTACCACAAATTACCTTTCTCGTTAAAATTGTGTCCATACTCATCATGCAATTTTTGTGATGCTCGATACCACACAACATCCACCATTTTTATTAATCTCTCAGTATTTTGCATTCCGCTTTCAAAAGATCCCGGTACAATGTCAACTACATGCACTCCATATGGTTGCAATTCATGCCTTAAATTCATTTTATAAACACTTCCAAATTCCATCTGGAGATTTCAGTGCAGTTAAATTTAAAACAGAATAAAAAAAAATCTTGTCACCTAATAACGATAGAATAGGCTTGAACGGCAAACTTTGAACAAGAATAAGGACCAGCACTTGCTGTCGTAAACAATGTGGAACCACTGCTGCATATCACTATTCGACCTCTAAGATTCGTTTATTAGCAAGGGAGCAAAGATGAAACGAAATTTAGGATATTTAATAATATTTAATTCTAAGTAACGTGAAACTTTGTTTCAGAAGTAGAATTAAATACAAGACAGTTCATGCCACAATTATGTTCATCTTCTAATGTAAAGCAATTGGATTCAAAGAAGTTTATTAACTGTGCAACAAGAATGAACTCGTAGCTGATAGTAAAATCAGCTGCGGTTGAAACCGCAATCAATATTTTAATATCGGAAATTATTTTTGATTTCACAATCGTAACTCGATAATTCGTCAAGTATACAAAGTATATGTGAAAATCATTGAAAACCTGGATTTCTTGATAAGATCCCGAAATGTTTGTGTTACTCGTATTACGCCACATGTATTCACTTCCCATACCTCTTTATAATCATCCAAAGTCAAGAAATCGTCGTAAAAAAGATTGCCTCGTATTCCGGCGTTATTGACTAACGCATGAAAAACTGAAAATTAATTTCTGTTTCAAGCAAACATATCTTCATTTTCAGTATTTTAATTAAACTTTTCAAATTTCCATTTCTTTTTATTTCCTTGCCTGCTCAATGCTTGCATTAGAAGAACTGTCAAGCAATATTAACATAACTCTGTGAGAATCTCTGAATTCCATTCCATCAAATTTTAAGTGTAAAATAGAACATTTGTTTGTATGATTAACTACAAAAAGGAATGTCTGTTACGAAAAAACAATCACTCATGTCAGGAATCCCAACCGAGATTTTTTTCTTTTAAAACAATGTCTACGATTTCTCGGGATTTCCGAACACTCTCATCATCAGTCACATCCATCTGGAAAGCATACAGTCGACCTTGACTGATTGAGCCGTAGCTTTCTTCCAATTCCTTCACACTCTGTAAGTATACAAATATTGAATAAAATGAGTGGAAAAGTGGCACATTTATTTAGCGATTTTTTTCAGTTCTTTAAACCTTTCATTGTCTTACTTCTTTTAAATTAGGTTGAGAAAATAATCAGCAATTAAGAGCTTACGACGACACGGCGACATCCTGCAAAAACTGTTAGTCCATTCTGAAGACATCTTTTCACTAAATCTCTGCCAAATCCTGGAAATCATTTCACCTCTTTCAATCTCTTTTGTGGTTCTTTGTTTATTTTGAAATCTTTTCTAGGCTATCACTTGTAAGCCATTTCCAAGGATCTATCCAATGATTTGAATCATTCTTCCTACCACAAAAATCCTTACCATTACCACATCCAGTGATTAGTACCGCTTTTTTGTCAATTTCACCAATTGTCAATTTACGGCCCAATAACCCGTAAATAAAATACAGGAATGGTAGTACGACAAATAGGATTGCCAGTGAAAACATCTTCTATTAATGTCGCGAAAAATCGTCCAAGCTTATAAATACTGCAAAAAAATGAAATTACGAAGAAAAATATCTTTGAACAGATATGTATTGTAAACAACTGAATGTAAAATTGCTTTTGCATTCTTTTAAACTTTCATTTCAGCAGAAAATTGATCAAAAATGAAGCTATATTAATTACAGTTTAATGAGATGAGAGAAATTTTCGAATTATTGCCTTGAGCAAAAAAACACAAATGGCAGAACGTATTTGAAATTTTGGTGAACGAAGTTGGGAGCAACACACTGTTAAGTACACTGAAAACAAAAATCATTTTATATCTTTTTCTATTCCTGCTGCGCCG
>JABVXV010000234.1:0-100753 GCA_013365325.1 Dipetalonema caudispina | reverse complement strand
ATATTACTTCTTACGTAAGTAATATTTTAGGCCTTGTCCTATATTCTTTCCTTGTGTAAATTGTAATTAAAATGCACATGTTTGTACTTTTCTCATTCTTCTCTTTTTTATTATAATTTAATTAAGCACGACAGTTTACCTATTTAAAAATAAATTCTTCCAAACTCACTCGATTGTTACGCATGTGATAACCAATGTTAATTTTCTTTTTTACCACGGTTGAAAATTTTTATTTAGACTTAAGACATCAAGATTAGTAGAAATATCATAATAAAAAGGATTGGCTTTTATCATTGTCTGTACTTATTCCAAAATACTGATTGCTGCTACAAATCTATTTGTATTTTCATATTCAAATTTAAATTTCCCATTATGATACTTAATTTTCGATATTTGGTGTAAAAAAAAAGAAGAAAAATTACCAAATTAATTTATACAATCGATCTTCTAAGCTAGCAGCTCATGGAATAATCATATTCTCTCAAACATTTTCCATATTGTAATTAATTAAATGGAAAATTTAAAATTCCTGTAATACATCACTTCTTTCCGAGAATTTCATTAGTATTAATTTATTAAAGACTATACAATAATTTATTATCCATTTACTTATTGTACTATTTTATTTTCTTGAATAGTATTTTCATTTGTTTTGATTATTCGAACTAACATTATCATTTAATTTTATTATTCCAACTAATATTTATCTTAATATTATTCATTTAATTTCTTTTTACTTTGTTAACTCAAATATTCCATCATTTTTGCTTTCACTCATTTTCCTCATTTCTTATTATAACCAAATTAAAAAATAAAATAAACAAATGAAATTTTATTTTTTTCAAATATCTGATATGAAATCTTTACACTTTAATAAATCACTCTATTTTCAGTATTTTTCGAAAGGCATTCAGTTAAAATAAATAAATGAAATTATATCTTTCTTCTATCATCTTCATTTCCCTATTGCGCTTCATTTCATTTCGTTTTTCTTGAAGAATATATATACATTTGTATTTTACTAAATATTTCAATAAATTACATTCCTCTCAATATGTCTTATTTGAGCATTCATTCTCCTCTATTAATATGAATTTATTTGTTTTAAAAATTTTGAATTATGAATTTTTCCCAAATATATCTTAATTAAACATTTATTCTTGTTTGCTAAAATAAACTTGTTGTTTTAAAAAAAAAAAAAAAAAAAAAAAATTCTATCACGCATTTCTGCTTATATAAATTTGTTCAATTTGAAAATTTTCAATTAAATAAATTTTTTTTCCAGTATAAATATAAATTCTTCCAATTGCTTTTTTCAGTAATTGATAACAAAATTTTTTATACTACACATATTTCTATATTTGATGATTCAATGTATTAGTTAAAACAATATTTTTTTCTTATAATCGTAATACAGTAATCAATATATTGCTTTTTTTCAGAAGAATTTGCTTACTGTAATAATCTTGATCAATTTTATTTCACTATTACCGTATTCATACTAATTTTTTTCGGTTTCGTTTTATTTTTACAATTAAAATTTGTTGCAGTAATAAGATACTGGTGTAGTTGTTTTACTCAAAAATTTTGACAAGTTTTCCTAAGCATTCTTTTAGCAACAACTAGGCTCAATAATACTAGGCTTATTTTTGTTCTTTTCCTGTTTTTTAAATGCATCGAACACTAAATCACTGTTATGCTAATATAATGAAATGAATAAATTATGTTTATGGTACTTACGATAAGGGAATGATTTGGATAAGTATTAAAATTTCCTAAAATTATTATACATAGTACCCTAGCAGAATATTCTTGGTTAAGCAATCATATGTTTAATACTTATTGCTCTATTTAAATTTATAACCAAATAAGTGTAACTTTCGAAGGATTTTGGTAAAATTATTTGATAAGAAATAAATACATTTGCATAGCAAATAAGAATGTAAAATTTTCGTTATTATACTGTCAATTTAGTACTTTTTCATTTTTATTCCCATTTTCTAAACTGTATTCGCTTTTTCTCTTATCTGTTTTCTTATAAAGATAATTGTAAAAAAAATTAAAAAATCTCATATTATGAAATATTTTATTGCCATTATCTAAGAAACCACAATGTTGGAAATTCGGTAAGAAATCTGTTGAAATTAAGTAGGAAAATGATAATACAAAAATAAATGATGGTAGTGAAAAAAAGATAGAAATTAAAAGCATTTATTGAAAATGCATAGGAATGATTGTGGCAGTAATTAAATAGACAAAAAATGTTTGCTTTTCAATCCAAAAAAAAAAAAAAAAAAAAAAAGGAAGAAAATTGATAATAAAAGGGTAAAAATTTTAAAAAGAAATGGAAAAGTGAGAAAAATTTGAAAATGTAAAGAATTGAAAATAGAATGAAACAAACGATGAAATTACTGTAATGTTGCATTAACTTATTATTATCTTTAGTAAGATAATCGTCATGCAAGAGAAAGATTTATGGATAAATTGTAAATTTGAATATAAAGATGCTTTTTTCATGTAATGGAATTTAATCGAATCCAATTAATTATTAAGGAAACAAAAATAGAAATGAATCATAGTAACAGATTACATATTAATGAAAGATTTATAAAACAGAAAAAAAAAAATTTAAGCATACTGTAAGAGAAAAAACATTTTAAAAAAAAAGAGAATAGTTTGATTATTTCGTGCAGAATTTAGAAATTTTCGAAATTATATCTGTCAGCGAGAAAATTTGATGAAAAAAAAAAACCTCAGATGTTTAATACGTTCTTTCATTGAGGATTCTGGCCATTTGCCATATTGGCCATAAAAACTGTTAGCCATCTGGGCCAAAGTTAATTATGGAACTGAATTGAGTAATAGGATAAAATAGTCATTACATTCTAAAAAATATAAATGTTTCACTCTATAATAGATCTTTCTTGTCTTGCCCATTCTTCTTAAAATATTTTTGCTTTATTTGCTTTTTTTTTTTCTCCTTTTTTTTTTTTAACTTTTCAACTATTAAACTTAGTCGATATAAATAGCTGTCTGGAGAATTGAAAAATCTGATTATTGTCACTTCAAATTCGATTCAGAAATGTCCTGCGAAGCTTTTGAATTGAAGCAGAATCAAATTTGACAACGTTGCAAAGACACTTTTGTTTGTTTAATTTTCTGAACAAAAAAAAAAAAAAAAAAAAAAAAAAAAAAGAAAGAAACGATGGATATATTTTGGTTAGGAAATATAATTTTTTTATCTGAAATTGAATTTTTCAACTTTATATATATCAATGTTTAGTTTCCGTATTTTTTTTTTCCTTTCCATTTCAGCTGTTTCCGGATTTTTTTGTCACGCCCTAAAATATATTTCATTTAGTATTCGTCTCGAAAAAAATTCCCTATAATTACATTTTTGATTCATCTTTCACTTTTTTTTCTTTTCATTTTATCACATTTCAAATCAATGTGTTACTTTTACTAAATCAGTTTATGTTTAATTTTGAATTATTTCAGTTTGATTTTTTTTTTCAGTTTTTTCATCGTAATAATACAATTACTTTTCCATTCTAACAGAAAAATGATTCCATTTTTGTTTCAGTTAGTTATTTTAAAAACAAAAATAATAAGGTAGTTGTTTTGGAATTCGAATTTTTTTTTTTTGTTTGCATAGTGCATTACAAAGCAATTTGGTTTTTTCATCAATGCAATTTTGTCTAAATTCGAAATTACTTAAGATAATCATTTCCAGCTATTTCTCATTTTTTTTTTTTTAGAATTGGTTTTAGAATCTACACAAATTTAGTTTTATTTACAACAAGTTTAAGCTATCTTTTAAAGTAGAGCAAATATGATGGCTGCATTTTAAACTAAATTTTTTTTTTTCGAAATAGTCCCGGTTAAGTTTTAATTTACGTTATTCAAGCTTTCTTTCACTTTTTGAGATCGACATTACGTCTTTCAAATTTTATTAGGAGTTTTTTCAAAAATTCAAATTACAAAAGCGCAAAAATTCAAATTACATTATAGTTTTTTTTTCCACGCTGATGAAGTAATACAATTTACTTGTCACGTAACACATTTCAAATTAACGTATTTTAACTCATTTAGTTCCATTTCAAAAACATCAAGCTAATTTTTCAATTAATTGTACTTTATAAAATAAAATAAAAAATAAAAAAATTTTACGTATTCCAATCACATGTTAGAATTATCAGAATCACATGAAGAAATTTTGTATCGATGTGATTTTTTTTTTTGTATATTTATATATAAATTTTCACATATATATTTTCAAAACATAAAATTCATTTTATTTTACATTTTATATTTTTTTCTGAAATTTCTTTTTTTCTTTTTTTTCTGTTATTAATAATGCGGAAGGTAATAGTGATTATGGCGAAAGTAATACTGCAATGTAGTATAAATTACGACAGTGAATTTTAAGATAGCAAAATTCTTCTCTTTCTTAATTAATAAATTTAAAAGAATGCATTCATTATTCAGTTATTTCTTCCTCGCGGATCAATTTTCATGAAGTTAAAATTAAATAAACAACGTGAATTATTGATGAAATAATAAATTATCTAACAATTTGCTTAAAATTTTAATTGAAAAATTACCTCTAGCAATTTTTGAAATTTCTCACTGCTTCATTAGCTTCACCATGTGCTTGCTGGTCCCCAAAATGTAGCAACCAACTCTTGCAGATAAGTTCGCTAATAAATTAGAACCAAAATTTCAATGATTTAATCTCCTTTATCTTTTCACACAAAAAAAAAAAAAAAAAAAAAAAAAGATCAAAAAAGTCATTTTAAAAGTATTGGAAATGCTATTGTATTTGTTTTATCGAAGTATTTTTTCTGATATTAAAATTCTTCCTACTAAAATTACTTTGCTCGGAATTGTCAGGTAATTAAATTTCTAAAACATTAATTAATTATTATATGATTTTTGTTCATTTCAGGGTACAAATTTTTTTTTAAATTTGAAACTTAAAAGATTTTCAACAATTTCAACAATTCAGCTATTAAACTTTTGTGCTACGAAAAAATACGAATTTATCGATAATTAAAAACGATTCAAAATTGTAATTTCTATTTTTGAACTTTTATTTAGCAATGTCATTACTTATATTATGTGTAAATACTTTTCTTCTCTTCCTTTTTTTCTTTTCTTTTTTTGTTTCTTTGGCTAAAAAAGCAAAAAGATACATAGAATGGAATATTCGATTTTGGCAAAATTTCATTTCCTTCTAGAATTATTTAAAAAAAGAAAGTGATAATATTTCATTCATTCTTTCTTTCTTTGCTTCTCTCTAACATCGTTTTCCCTTCCTCCTTTTTACTCTGAATTTTTCATAATTTTTTTTTTTCGTTTTTTTTTTTAGTAATATTTCTTTCCTTCTTTCTTTCTTGCATTTTCAGTATATCTTTTTGTTTTGTTTCTTTTTTTTTCTTTTTTTTTTTTGAATTTCCACAATTTTTCGTTCTCATCATTTATAACAACTTATTTAAACTAAGCTAAAAAGCATTTATCGTCTACGATTTAGCCGTACTGAGCTATTTCTTTCACTTTCTTTTTTTTTTTTTTTTTTTTTTAAAGTTACTTTTTTGTTTGCAGAAGTATTTGGTGAAATTTTTAAGAAGGAACTGGAAAAAATGGAAAAATGAACTCTTCCGTTTCTACATGAATCGAAAAACAATTTGAACTGATTTATAGTTGAAAAAAAAAATGAACTTTTTATGATGGAATTGAGAAAATAGAAATTGAACCCTTCTGTTCCCTTCATGAATCGAAAAACAATTTGAACTGATTTATAATTAAAAAAAAAAAAAAAAATACTAACTAAAATAGATTTTTACAGCATTTTTCCAGTTTAGCCTAATGTAAAATTAGTCTAATGTATCAATCAAATTACCATTACATTTCTAATTTAATTCAAATGAACAATTAATCTGACATATTGTTACAGTGAATTTTTACACCTCTTTTTTTTCCACTTAATTTAACATATCGCTAAAATATTTGAATATTTTATTTCGTTAAATTTTAATGTAACGGAAGGCTAGTATTACGTATGATTAAATTGAATGAAATGAAAATTCGTGCATAATGGTGACAAATATTGAGCATTATTTAAATATCACTCATTTTAAAGAAAATTATTTGTCACATTTTACAAATTGTTTGATTTCTCCCACCATTTATTTTGCATAAAAGTAATTTTTACATGCAAACATTGTGAATTTCATTCTCAGTTTTTCTTTTTTTGCCTCTTTTTTTTTTTTTTTTTTTTTAGTTTGAAAGAATTTCTAAAATAAATTATTAATTAATTATCAATGAAATTATGGAATTTTCATCTAATTATCGATAAGTTTAATTATTAAGAAACTGCTGGGATAAAAAGAGAGAGAGAGGGAAAAAAAAAAGAACAGTCATAATGTAAATGAATTATTTTTCATTTTTATTTTTCATCATTAAATGTAAAATGTTTTGATAATTAATTATCAAAATTAATAACTTCGATTATTGTTCCCTTTGAGAAAGTTATATAAATAAGCATAAATTATAATGCATTCATTTCATCAACATTTTACCATTCTACGATCAAATGCTTACATTTTTTAACGATTGTTATCATTAATTTTTCTTGCTATTTAATATTTTGAATGTAACATTCTAAGCTTAAACATTTTTATGAGTTCAATTTTTTTTTTTTTTTTTAGCTATCTTATAAATACTACTATGAGTGGTATTTTTCGCATTTGTTAACATTGTTCAATTGATAAAAACTGTATTATTGAAAATTTTATAATTTGTTCAAAAAAAAAAAAAAAAAAAAAAAAAAAAAAAAAAAAAAAAAAAAAAAATTTTAAAAAAAAAAAAAAAAAAAAAATTAATTACACTTATATTATAGGAATGTATAAAAAGGAATGATCTGTAAAAAAAAAGAAAAAAAAAATGGAGAACAAATATTTGGAAAATAACAGTATTGTGGAATATAAGGATGATATGATGAATTGTAGCTATGATGCAACTGATTATCTTGAAGAACGCTTTTGGCTTGTATCAATTATTGGTACTTCGGTGGCAACATTATCAATTATACAAAATTCATTTTTATTTGCTGTACTAATTACCAAGTAGTCTTTTTCTTTTGTCTTTTTTCATTAAACTTATTTTAATATTAGTTTAAATATTTAGAATTAATTATATATAAAAATGTATGAAAATTGCATTATTTTTAACTGAAAAAAAAAAAAATTATTCGCTTATATTTATTTAGGATTATTTTGGTTAAATTTTGTTGCAGAGAAAGTTAACAGATTTAAAATTATCATGCTAATTATTAATTCAGTAAAATATCTGATGATAGTGTGAAATAAATGACGGATATAATTGAATATGAATCTAATAAAATGAATTAATTAAGCTTATGCTAATAAACAATGTTAATAACTAATAAATAATAAACTAATAAACATGCTAATAAACATTCAATTTTTTTAATGTAAATTGTCGTTAGATTTTCATTGTCATTACCGTAATGATTTTGCATAAATAAATATCTTTTGAAATCACTCAAGAATATCTTACGGTATCCTTTAATATTCCGTAATCATTATTAATAGGATATTTACAATAGATAGCTTAATTTATAGCGTACTCTAATACTATCAAAAAAAATTCGCAATCTATTTTTTTGTATAATAGCAAAGAGTAAAAATTTATTTTTTTTTTTTAAATTTGTCCAATTGCAAAAAAAAAATATCCAATTACCGTAACCCTTTCTTTTTTTTTTTCAAATAAACATATAAACAAGAAAGTAAGATGTTTTTTCTCTTTTTTTTTTTTGAAAAAAAGAATTATTTCAGTACTGATACTATCAATTGCTGCTGCAATAACACAAATTAAAGTTAATTAATAAATTAATGAATTAATCAAGTGATTTTCATTAAATGAATATTTTTAGAAAATCTCATCGTCAATCTTATGTATTATATTTTATCTTATTAGCATTTTTTGATATTTTGATTGCTGGTGCTTACATTCCATTAATGTCCATATCACAACTTGCTGACTACTTCATGTCACCATTACTACTTCAAGCTTGGTATCATTCATATAAATTTATTTTAATTAAAATAAATATTATTCAAAAAAAAAAATATATCATTCAATAGCTATTTCATAGAATATTTTCTTTTTTTTTTGTTTTATTTTTTTCCAACATATACAAACATAATTATATTTAATTAATCGATTATGATCTTTCTTTTTTTTTTTTTTTTTGTCCAAATTTTAATACAAAACAAAATTTTAGCATAATTAAACATACAATAATTAGTATTTGTAATAAATTGAGGTACACATATATGATACCAATGATAACGATATCACATATAGCGATGACATCATCATCATTCCTTATCCTTGCGGCAACATTTGAACGATATTGTATAACAGTTGTACCAAAGATGATGGATTGTTTAAATCATTATCGTGATTATATTGCTGCTTTCGATATAATCGTTGGTATAATGACTAAATCATCACTTGCACTCGAATTTAAGGTTTGTTCAAAAAAAAAAAAAAAAAGAAAAGAAAAGAAAAATTTTCGCTGAAAAAATATCATAAAATTTTTCAGTTATCTTTTCTATTCTTTTTTTTTTTTTTTTTTTTTTTTTTATGGGAAAATGCAAAAAAAAAAAAAAAAATAAAAAAAAAAAACAAAAGAAGTTTGAAAGATAATTGCTAATGAATTTTAAATGAGTACACTGTAATATTGCTGCAAGAGAAATTGCAAAAAAAAAAAAAATATACTAATTAAAAGAAAAAGGAAAAATGATAAAGATGATTGATAAGATAAGATAAGGCTTTTTTTTTTTTTAAATATTAAATTGATAGTAATTAATAATGAACTATTATGAAACTAAAACAATAATAAAGAAATATGGAAAAAAAAATTTATGATAAAAAGTTTTCTATAAGATAATTTTTTTTTTTTTTTTTTTTTTTGTTCACTCATCATTTATCATTTCATAATTAAGTTATCATAACAAAAGAATTACAAAAAAAAAAAAAATTTTTTTTATTAGTAATAAAAAAAATTACTTATATGATAATTTTTTTTGATTAACAATAAAAAAAGAAAAAAAAAAAACTTCTTTTAAGATTAAACAAAATATTGAATGTGCGGGAAAAATGGCGGAATATACGTTAGAACTTTCGCCAATAGCGCTTAATCCAACATATAATGTATTATGGCGTTTTTGGTTTCGTAATATTATTACAATTTTATTACCATTTTTTTTGCTTGCATTTTTTAATGGTCAAATTGTAATTGTACTCCAACGAAATCAACATACTACACAAACTGATGAATTTGGCAAAAATCAAACAAAGGTTATTTAGTAATTCATATTTGTAAAAAGAAAAAAAAAATTTTTTAATCTTTTAAATATATTAATTTTATCATATATTTTCGAATTTTAAACTAATAGGAAACTAAGAATTTTTTTTTTCTTTCATCAAATTATAAACAATTAATAGCATTAACAATTTTTATGAGGAAAAAAAAAAAACAATTATCAATTATTAATCAATCATAAGAAGAAAGAATGATAAAATTTTCAACTTTTTTCTAAATGTATTTTTTTTTTTCAATCTTTAGTTAAATTTTTCATTAAATTTTTTAAAGGGTCGTGTACGAACGGCAACACGAACACTTGTATTTGTTGTTTTTACTTATCTTCTTTCCAACATCCTAAATGTTATCATTACAATATGGGAATATATCGATATCGAAGATTTAATGACGGAACATACAGGATTGTATATATTTTGCACTGATCTAGTTTGTTTTTTTTCTTTTTCCGTAATCACATTTCATACATAATTCTCAATAATGATAATGATGATAGCAATAATAATGTTAACGGTAATAATGATAATAGTATCAACAAAAACATTAATAATAAAGACGAACAATATTAATGTTAGCAATAATGATATTACTAAGAATTTGAAATAATTGAAATAATTCAATTTGATAATAATTATTTATTCGTATTTTTTTTTTTTTAAATTAGTTCTAGTTGATGGTATCAGAAAATTTCGTAGTTACATAAAATAACTGTCATTAATTATGATCTTTCATTGTTGTATTTAAGAAAATTTAAGTCTTACTATTTTTTACTAAGAGTGAACAAAATTGATAATTTATTTGGATCAATTTATTAATATCTACCATAGTGATCATCAGTTATATTAATTGATCATAAATATTGTAAGCATAATTTCTATGGCAATGATTGATAACATTAGAAACGTGTATTTCATAATACAGTAATTAAATAGATTTGCCAATTTGAATATGAAAATAAAATTATTTGATTATAACTTTTAATTAAAAAGACTATTATTTGTTTTTATCAAGATAAAATAAAAATTTTTAACGATTAGCAATTCAATCATTCATTAAAGTGATTAGTTATGAATTTCACGATTAAACTAGCATGGAAGAATTATAATTCATCAAAAATTGTATATTAAAATTTTAAATGAAACTTTAGGTTTCATTGTTCACCACTTTGGCTGGCTCATTACGATTATCTGTTTATGCGATGTGTAATCCACAATTACGATTGGAATTTAAACAAGGAGTTTATAAAATTTTTAAATTCCCGTTAAAATTTAAGGTATTTTATGATTATTTTAATTGGGCTATTATTTTAAAATTATAATATGTTATTTAACTAATATTAGTAATAATAATGTAAATGAAATATTTGTTAATAAAATTAGGGCAAAATATTTGATTTTATGAGGAATTCATGAAGTAAATAATTATGTTTGTATAAGATTTGAGCATTAACATTTCAAAAATTTTGACATTGTAATATTATATTACAAACGTGAAGTAATTTACTCAGTAAAACATTACAGTATTAACAATTTTAAGTTTCTTAAGTAATTTGATATTATATTGGTGAAGTGAAAATAAGTTAAAACATTATGATACAAACAAATAATATTATCATATCTTATTTATTCTTTTTTTATTTTTTCTTTTTCCTTATTCAATATCAACAATAAATCAATTCCATTATTATATCGAATTTTTCCATTCTATTTAAATTAATGTTTTTTCTCATTTATTAATTAATTTTAGATCGTTACATTTCAAGGTCTTACTTCAGCCAATTTGCGAAAAAGTGGAAGAAAACAATGCAATGAATATGTTACTACCATTACAAAATGTTGTAATTAATGCTGATCAAATAAGTCTAAAATCACTCTATGTAATTCTACAATTGCAACCAATCACTGATCTATGAATTGCGATCAAATTTTATTGTAAATATATCGATTACTTATATTCTTTATTATCTACCTATTAATTATTAATTGATATAATTTTATTGCGGGTATTATTATTACTACTGCTACTATTATTATTATTATTATTATTATTATTATTATTATTATTATTATTATTATTATTATTATCATCATCATTATTATTATTATTATTGTTATTATTCTTATTATTATTATTATTACTATTATTAGTATCACTATAATGCTCATCAATAGATTTGTATTTGCTTGTTATGTAAAAAAGAAAAACAAAAAAAAAAAAACAAATATGCCGGTATTTTGTTTTGTTTGAAAAAAAAAGAAAAAGGAAAAGGTAAAGAAGCAAAATAATTTGATGAATTTTTGATTGAAATTTAAATCAATAAATTTGAAATGAATTTTTTGCCAGAATATCTTCCAAATTCATACATACAATTTCATTGAATTACAAAAAAAAAAAAAAAAAATGAAAAAAATTGGTAATTATGCATTGAAGATAATTAAAATCTTCATTCTTTTTCATTAATTTCAGGAAGACATTTGGGAAAACATTTAACTGGCAAATCCCAATTAGAGATTTAAATTATTCCATTAACGAAAAAGAAAAAATACTTCCGCATTTGCTCATCCAAGAAAAAAATGAAAAAAAAAAATAATTTCAATATTTATTTAGTCAATCAACTACTTCATTCATCTTAATTGATTATAATTGTTTGTATGCTAATTTAGGAAATGTTGCACAACCGTGATTGCTATAATCACAATAATTTATATTTTAAAAAATAAAATTTGATTTTTTGATTATTTTTCGAATTTTTTGGAAATATTTTGTACTTTTTTGAAGCAAAAAAAAAGTTGTTTCTTGTTTTATTTCAAATTTTATTATACAATGAAAATTAAATTTCACAGACTAAAACTGATTAATATAAATTTTTCGTTAGTTTTTTTTCCTTCTCGCATAATTTTTAAAGATTTGTCAAATATTCCAATATTTATTGATTACATATAAGTGTTTCATCCGATTTTCATTTCACCCGATTTTCAGAAATATTCAGGTGTAAAAGCATATATTACTTACTACAATGTTGAAGAAAACAAAAAAGAAAAAAGATTAACAGCAGGAAAAATTTCCAATTTTTTTACTACATTTAAACTAATTTATATTTATGATATTGTTAACTACGATATGCTTTCCTTATTGCCTTTTTTCTTTTCATTTCAATTCATTCTTTATCATCCATTATCTATCTATCATTTATTTCATTTTTATGTATTTCTTATCTTTATTTGCTAAAAGATTTTTCATTTCCAACCATTTTATTTTTTTTTTTTTTTTTTTTTTTAAGTTTTAAAAATGGAAGCATTTAGGATTTTATTTCGTTTCATTACTTTTCTTTTTTTTTCTCCATTTTTTTGGCTAAATGAAGCGAATGTATCACAATGTTGTAAGTAAATTAACTATTCTAAATAATTGTGACAATATATTGTTAAAAAATTGGAATTTATTAAGTAAGTATATGGAAATTAATGGAAAGGAAAATTGTAGTTTTCACTTTTGACACAATTTTATTATTGCTTAAGTTTTTTTTTAAAGGAAGACTAAAATTGAATTTCACAAGTGATATTTTTTTATCATGCATAATATATTCCTGTCCATCACTGTCAAAATCAACTGTTTTTTTCATTTTCAAGAATTAATTTAAAATTATCGAGATAATGAATTATTTCTAAAAAAAACAGGCAAAAAAGTGGATGAATTTCAAATTTAGATAAAACAAAGCATAGTTTAATTAGTTCTAATGCTTGCTTCAAATTTAAAATCATTCACAATGGTTTCAAATTTGAAATTATTTCGAATTATTTCAAATTCAAAATTTCATCTACTTTTTACACATCAAATATTTTGCATACTTCATTACTGATTTAACGTGTTAAGGAAAAGTAATTTCACATAATTGTGCAAAAAAAAAAAATATTTTTCACAAATTCATACAATCATATTTGAAATTAAAAACATACAAGAATATCATATCAGCAAATTTTGAAATCAATTTTTAAAACAACTTTGAATACATATATCCCTCATTTGTTCAATATTCGTTCAGTTTGTTCATTTCTCACTATTTAAATATTTCTTGCTTTTTTTTATGGCAATCAATTTCAATTTCAGAATTTAAATTTTATATTGATTGCAATAATGCACAAAATTTATTTGTTCAGTTGTCTATTCAGCAATGTTTCGTATTAATTTTAAAATTTTACAAATAAAAAAATCATCATAATATTACATAGCTGTCATTTTGTTGCTTATTTAAATTTTATGGAAAATTGATTAGTTTACAGAGTTACTTTTTCTTAATTTTTATATATTTTTAATTGTTATTAATGAATGTTTCTTATAACTATATTAAATTTATCTCAACTTTAACATGCAAAAAATGTTTCATCGTTGCCAGCATTCAGATAAAGTATCATTAAGAAGACTTCATCAAATCAACCGATCAATGTTTCAGAATCATTTTCATCATTTGAATCCGTTAACACTTCAAATCGATCACATCATTTGAATCTGTTAATGCTACAAAATCGATTTCATGATTTGATGATTTAATTCCATTAACACCTCAAATCATTCCAATTAATTAAATCCATTGATTCAAGCTTCATCATTTGAATCCGTTAATGCTTCAAAAAAAAAAAAAAAAAAAAAAAAAAAGAAAAAGAAAAAAAAAAAGACATATGAATTCGTTAATGCATAAAAATGACTACCAATTTCATGAATTTATTTGCTTTATTGGTTGAAAATTGTCTTCAGCAGACAAACATTCAAATGGTTGAAATAATGAAGAATGATCAGTCATTGTATAAAAGTGTTGGCAACAAATGATAGTTTCATGATGATGATGATGATGATGCTTTTTGATACTTAAATTCTACTATTTTATAATCAATTACTTTAATGATTATTAGGTTAAGTAATAATATATGATTTACGAATAATAATTTAAATGATATAGCTCATAATTCGAAAATATGGCAGTAAAAATCGATGGGAAGAAATGATGCATTTCATCGTCAAAATAATGTTTGTATGCAATACAATTTAATTGTTTTAATACAAATAATTTTGAAATCTATAGACTAAAATTTTAAAATTTCCAAAATTATTTCATTTGTAATGTAAAAATTAGCAAATTTCGTTTCAATTTATCATATTCTGAATGATTATCACTATAAATATCATTATTTTTTTTTGTAATTTATCATCATAACATCAATTATTCCATATATTTTAATAGAACTGATAAAAAATGTCATTTCAATATTATTAGATTAATTTCTTGATAAGAATGTGAAGAAAAAAAAAATAAACAGAAAGCAAATCCTTTCAGTTGACAATTAAACGATCAAATTTTTCCATTTTAATGGTTAGCTTAAAATCACAAAGATTTTAATAACTAAATTGTTAAAGTGACCCCAGAGAGTTTTACAATGCATCAATCAGCATGCAAATTTTCTGTCTTGTTATTTATCAATACTTAAAATGTGCCTCCGGAGATAGTATATAATTCAGAAATTTCCATAATGTTCATTATTATCATTTTAGCTTTTAAACTACTCTGTCATCTATCCATAGAAGAAAAAAAAAAAAAAAGAAAAAGAAAATAGGCCTTTTAAGAAGGATTGTTCGATTTTGTTTGCTTCAGTCCTATCTCATCATCCAATATATTATCATCAATAGGCCTTATCTCCTTTTCCTTTTTTTTATTTTTTTTTTTTTTTTGCCAAATTTCTGAATTTCTTCTTTATTTCATTTCAACATCTTCTCACCTTTTCACCTTCTTTTACTGCTATTTTTGAAATAATTTTTAACAAACATTCAATCAGCAATATCAAATTTAACCTTTTTTGTTGTATTTTTTTTTTAAGAAACAAAAAACGAAAAAAAAAATGTTCGTGTTACTTTTTTGAAGATTGTTTTGTTCATTACAAGTTTATTAAATTTAAATTGTAAAGTTAAGATAAGTTTAGTTTGTTCTTTTTTTTTTTTGTTTCATTTATAATAAACTTAATTATTAAATTGTTTCTATCCATTTTTTTTTTATGCAAAATAACTGACGTGAATAAACGTTAACAAGGTTTATTTTTGATTGCACAATATAAAATAGCAAATGTAAACAGACGTGAATGGACGTGAACAAATTTTTTTTTTTCATGTTTTTAAATAATATTCAATAACAGACATAAATAAATATGAACAAACTTTTAACTGTTATAAAATACGAATTAACAGACATAGGTAAATTTAAAAAAAAAAAAAAGGAAAATAAATAAATGAGTCAAATCAATTGCTGATAACAATTTCTATTTCTTTCTCTGTTTCATTAGTTTTACTCATGTAAATGAGTAAAAATTTTAAACTTTTACATTCTCAAATGAATGCTAAATTGTTTAAGATTATTTATAAGAAAGCAAAAAAAAAAAAAAAAAAAAAAAAAAAAAATAAAGCTTAAATGGTTAACAAATAAACTTCGCTTTATTGCAAATATATTAAATGTTTTGTTAGGCTTAAAATTTACGTAAAAAAAAAGTCGCATTAATTTTTTATTCGATACAGACGAATGATTTGACAAGTAGACAGATGAGATAAGATTGATATTTTTAGACAATTTCACTGCATAGCTATTTCTTTTTCAAATTATTACTCAATTTACTTTTTTTCTTCAAATTTTAAAATAACTATGCATAAAATTTACAAACGATAGGATGAATTTAGTGCAACTTCAAAAACTTCAATATTATCAGTATTCTCTCTTCCTTCTTTTTATTTTATCCATATGGGAATTGCTTTCTTCCTCACATGAGAGAAATAAATTCAACAGTTTCGTTTTAAACCATTATTATCATTCATCATTATCATCATCATTATCATTATCATCATCATTATCACATGAATATACATCAAATAATCTGTAAATTTTGATTTATTTAAAAAGCACAAAATTAAGTAATACTTTTAATAATGCAATATGTTGGTATAAATTGAAATATTTTATTGTAATATTATCAAAATTAATGACAAATTTTTAATTGATTAAAAATTTACAATAAAATGAGATGTAAATTAAAATTCAAAATAAAGCTATAAAATTATTAAATTTGTATAAAAATTTTTCAAATAATTTAAATTTTCAATAAATGTAATGCAAATTGTCATTTAAAACGAAATTTTTTCCGATCTTCCTTTTGGAAGGAATATTTGTTTAATGAAATTTATCGCTTACGATTGCATGAAATAGGATGTATTTACTGGAAGAACGAAATGATTTGCTTTCGATGATAAGCAAACGCTGTCGTATTATTTCCTCTCTACAACCAATCCATTTCTCTCTTATTTAAGTATTATCGATATTTATGCTTAATATATTTTACATTAATAACTATCAATATTTCATACTCAACAGATATTTTATATCCATATTTTATAATCAATATCAATTTCATATCAGTTCTATTGTTATTTCATATTCAATGTATATTTTATATTAGTATTATCGATATTTGTGCTTAATATATTTTACATTAATAACTATCAATATTTCATACTCAACAGATATTTTATATCCATATTTTATAATCAATATCAATTTCATAACAGTTCTATTGTTATTTCATATTCAATGTATATTTTATATTAGTATTATCGATATTTGTGCTTAATATCTTTTACATTAGTAACTATCAATATTTCATACTCATAATATATCCATATTTTATAATCAATATCAATTTCATATCAGTTCTATCATTACTTCATAATCAATGTATATTTTATATTAGTATTATCGATATTTCACATTCAATACTAATATTATTGATATTTCGTATTAATATTATTTCATTTGATATTAATATTATTGATATTTCATATTCACCATTTATTTTATATCAGTATTATTGATGATATGTTACATTTTATATTAGTATTGTAGATATTTTATATTTAACATATGTTTTATATTTCGTATTAATATTATCGCTTTCACGTTTAATATATATTTCGTATTTTATATTCAAAAGTAAATTAAACATTTTACTAACAAACTTGTGATTATTATTTTGCAAGCAAAAAATATGTCCTAATATAATATTGAAATATTTTCGTTAAGCATATATTTATGCACATGTAAGCAAAGATAAATCATTTACGATTAAAAAGAAAATTTTTTTTTTAATTTTCAGAAGGATCTTCGTTTTATTTTATTCCATGCCTTACTATAGAAAATATGCAAAATACATTCGACAAAAAATTACATTTTTTCCAATGTTCATATTCAAATTTTCAAAAATAATACGTAAAAATTGTTTGATATACTTTTTTTTTCTTGCAATTTTTATGTCTAAAATTTTTATTCATTATAATTTTTAGGAGAAAAGAATATTTTTCGAACAGTTAAGCAATATTTTATATTTATTTTGATGATAATATCGATATAAAATACAATATATTATTGAAAAGTATGCAAATAGGAAAGATTGTTTGAAATTATCAAACATCATTTTCGTCTCCAATGCTACTTGCATTATTACAGAAGGAAAATAAATTTCCTATCTTTCTGTTAATCAAATTTAAATGTATGACAAATTTGAAATAGGCAGAAAATGCTCATTTTAAATCTAATATTTTGGAATATGGATGAAATATTTGGAAAGATTCATTAGCAAATAATAATTATGCACAAATAGGATATATAGAAGAATATTTTTCAAATTAGTTTTTTTTTTTTAACTTACCGAAGCTAATTTAGATATTCCTTTAATTACATTACTAATAACTAATTTTAATTTCTTTTCATAACATATATTTTACTTTTTGTTCCATTTTTTATATTATAAATCCTTTTCAAAAAACAACAATAATTTCAGGGAATGAAGATATATTCAAAAATATTTCCTTTATTATATGTCAAACATCTCAAAATATTAACTCATTAAATATCATTAATCGAAATGCTTCTTATCTTTCCACTTTGATGAGCAAAAATATTTTTCGGATGAAAAATTTCAAAAATTTTTTCTCTTTTTTTTTCCATTTTCAAATTTTAGTTTCTTTATTTAAGTCAAAAAAACTTTTTTTTTTTTCTTTGCAAAACTATATGCACCAACAAAAAGGATGATATCAAAGGAATTGAAAAGCTTTGTAATTTGGTAATTGTTGTGCCAAGGGAAATTTTTGAAATGAGCCTTATCATCCACCATTGTTACCATTATCTCCAACATTAAACATCGAAACGACTTTGCTCACATCAGTTTTTTTTGTTTTTTTTTTTTTTTTTTTCAGCATTTTCTTTCATTTTTAATCAACCGCAATTGAAAATATCCAATTTTTTTTTTTTTTCAATCCTAAAATAACTTAAATAAGAAGCGCAAATTTGTCATTTGATTTCGTTCATACCATTTGATTTATTTTTGTGCATTAAATTTCTGCTACAAACGATGAAATTTGCACCTTTCATAGAAGAATGACGAAATAAATAAATATTTATTGCATCAAATTTTTTGAAGAAAATTGATAAAAAAAAAAAAAAAATGAACCAAAAAAGGAAAACGACATTTGCGCTTTTTATTTATGATGCAAACAAATGATGTGAAACGATGTGAGGAATAATTCAAATGACAATTTCTTAAAAAAATTGCTTCTCCAATTTTTTTTCCCTACTTTATTCTCCTCATTTTTATTCATGCAAGTTGAATTACATTAATTTAGGAAATAAATTTCATTTATCAAATTTAAAACAAATACATATACTAATTAGAATAAATATTAATTGATGACATATTTCCAATTCATTGTGTTATATTTTATAAATGATATGATAACAATTATTGGCATACTTTCTAATTCATCATGTAATAATTGTCATTTCCATAGTACCTTAATTAATTACAATTGATATCAATAATCGTTATCTTTGAATGTTACTTCAATTACTAATATGATTTTAATTTGTCTGATATATTATAATTCCTATATCATTTCAATTAATTACTACCAACGTTATTAATTGGCTCTATTTCATGCTATCACAGTCGTAAGTTTAAAAAGCTATCAATTGCATGAAATTAAAATTATACTTTTGAAATTGCCTAATTATAGCGAAAATAAATGTATAACTCAAAAATTAGTTTCATATATGTATTTGGAATAAATTAAATTACCGTATGCTAACGATTATCTTCCAGTATTTATCCATTTTGCGATAGCATTTGAAAAGTCCAACATTTACATTCCATTTTCTTCTACTATCGTCATACTTAACTTCTTAGCATATGTAAATTTGCTAATTTTATTCAATTTTTTTTTTCTTAAAAAGTATTTGCAAATTTATGTTTAATATTTTTAAAATTATTCGTTTTATTTTTTTTTTTTCTTCTATATGCGATAACATTTGATTATTTATTTTCAAACATTTTGCTAAGCTATATTTAGATTTTTATTTTTGTTTTATTAGTTTAATTTGGAAAGAAAATAAAATTCAAATAAATCCCTCTTTTTTTTTGTTGGTAATAATATTGATTAATTGTAATTAATATTTTATTTACTAGTTTTATTAATCAATAATATTTATACATTAATATGCAATGTTTTTTTATCATATGATATTTTGAATTTAAAAAAATTTTCAATTTATATATTCGTTGGAAATTTTTGTTATTTCTGATTATATTCAAATAATTTGATCATTTATTGATTAATAATAATGATATTAAGTCGTGGTGGAAGAAAAACAGGACGATGAAAAGTGTATATTGCTGGACTCGCCCTAGGCGGTAATGGATTATTTTCTTGTCCTTATAATACTTATGGCCAAAATTACATTGCATCAGGCACAACAACATTCTCTAAATAATCATCATTCAGACTTTAAAGCATTTTCTAATGATGAGCGTTCTGGCGTACCAATTACAAATGATTATCTTCAGGTAAATTTTACAAAAATACTTCTATGTTTCATTTTATACCAAATTCATTCATTTCTAATTAGTACTATTCGAAAAGCTTTTAATGATTAAATTTAAAAATCAAATTAATCTTTTCTTTTTTATCATTTATTTCTTACCACAAATCTTAATAAACTTTACATAACATTGAAAAAAAAAAAAAACTAATGGATCAAATGTATAATGAATAGTTATATAAATCTAATATTAAAATAATACAATATTGATAGGATTGTCTAATTAAATTATTATATTATTTTGGAAAAATCGAACATTAAATCCTATCGCTTGTCTAATCTTATCTTGAAGATTCTAAAAAAGAAAGAAAAAAAATTAAAAAAAAAACCCTTTTTACATTTTTTTTTGCTTTGAAAAAGTATTTACTTTTTTTTTTTTTTTTGAAGAAGTGCATAATGAAAATTAACTATTTTATGAATATTATTTGGACAAACAGAAGTTTTTCCAAAAAAATGTTTTACAAATAAGAAGTAACTAATTCAAAAATTATGACAATTATTTCTTTTCATATTTGTTTTCTTTTTTTTTTTTTAAACAAAATGTAACAATTGCAATAATTAACATATTTTTAACATTTCCATATTAGAATTTAATCGTAGTATTTACTAATTTATTTTCAATGCTTACTCAAATCATTTTTCTCATTTCACAACAAATAATGTAATAGAATTTATTTACAATGCAATATTTGTTAGTCAATTTTTCATTACGTTTAATTTATTTAATTGATCTATTAGGAGAATATTATGCGAAATTTTATCATTTCATTTCATTCCAATTTGCTCAAGTTAAACCATTCTATAAAATTCCGTTAAATTCTCGTCTCTCTCTCTCCCCCTCTATCTGTCCGTCTCTCTCTTTCCCTTATTTCTCTTTCCGACACTTCTCTTTCATCTTTTTCCTTTTTTACATACGAAGCAATATTAGAGGGAAAAAGACGGAAGTAAGGGAGAAAATTTTAAAATGATTGCATATATTTTTACTTTAAAGAAATGAAAATGATGAAGGATGAAGAAGAGAAAGAGGAGAAGAAGGAAAATGAAGAGGAGGACGAAGAGGAGGAAAACATGAATGACAAGATTTGGTGATAAAATGGGTGAAAAGATATTAAGTATTGACTCAAAAAAATGCATTAAATGTATTTAAATATTTATATACAAAAAAAATTCCGCTATAATTCAATAAAATCTTTTTTCCATTTTTTATTTTTTTATTTTTTGTTTTTTTGTTTAGTTAAAATTGAATCGAAAAATAGGTAAACAATGAGGCTATCTTAGCTCATACTTCAAAACAAATTTAATGCCTTTGATAAGTATCAGTAGGCAATTTTCTTTCGAGAGTACACTGCACCATATAATTTCATTTTAAACATGAAAATGATGAGAAGGAAGAGAAGGAATGAAAAAAGAATTATTTTAAAAACAGAATTGTGAGTGAATGAAATAAAAAGCTTAAGTAAGATAAGATGCTCCCTCAAAACATTATTTATAATCCTTAAATAGGGTTAACTTAGAATGAAGCTTGAAGCTAATATCAAAGTCAAAAGGTTTTGTTTGGAGAGAAAAAAAAAAGAGAAAAAGGAAAATATATCGATAATTCAGTAAAAATTTTAAACCTACAATTATTTTTTTCTTACTTTTATTTTTTTTTTTTTTTTTTTTTTGTTTCAGGAGAAAGATTTCAGTAATGCAGATAATTTTCCGGAAGGAAGGCTAGTTTTTATCTTTTTCTTTTTTGTTTTTTATAAAATAACTAAATTAATAAATTAATTTGCATTCTATTTATTTGTTCAGTTTCAAGTAAATTGTTTTCAAATATTTCGTATTTATGGTTTATCGATTTCTAATTCTCCAAATTACAAAAATTTATTAAATATACCAATAATTTACTAAAACGAATGCGTGTATACTGAATACTGAATTATTGTTTATACGTTGTAGTACGTCAGTACAATATATCAATACAATTTGCAACAATTGTTTGCTATTTATAATACTTTACGTCAATATAGCGACGTGAAAACACAATCGAAAGCAAAAAAAAAAAAAAAGAAAAATTAAACACATATGATAGACATATCATTCCATTACGCTATCATATTAACCGATAAAGTTTATGGACTCCAAGTGTTTTTTAATAATATGTCATAATGAAACAATGAAATTTTCTTCGTTAATTTAAAAATGTTAACTTTATAATTTTCAAATCTTAATAAAAAGTTTGAAAATATTATAGTTCGAAACCGCCACATAATCCTTACATGAAAACTGCCTTCGATAGCAATTTCAAGATACATGCGATATGCGAACCATGGAATTCCGGCAATCAACCGGATAATTTACTGTGGTTCGAATTTTTCCGAATTACATTTTGTTGCCCCTCAAAAAGTTCTATTCAAGGAATATTCCATCAAAAATTCACTTGTATCATTTGTACATTATATTTTGGTATTTTCATATTATATTATTTTAGTATGTTTAAATCATATTATCACAGTATTTTTCAATTATATTTCAACATTAAGTACATATTTTAGCTGACAGTAATACACTGTTTTTAATTAATACGATCAGTTGGACGCATAGTTAACAGCAAATTCTTTTTCGACTTCTGCATACTTACCTCAATATATCATATCAAAGTATTGAAATGCAAATTATTATTTTAATTAACTACAAATAGTCGTACGATACTCTAAGCAAATATAAATTGTAAAAATGATATGTGCATCTGTAGGCTAAAATCAAGTTGTTTGAGCTATACTGAAGACTAGGGAAGAAAAATTGAACAAGCTGATTGATCGATAGATTATTTGCTGAATTCTCAAGTACCTATGCAATTAATAGCCTCGTTGCTCTGTTAAAACATATTATTTCAAATCCTACCGTATAGCAATATTACTGTGCAACACTTACCGTACCATACAGTATAGCGATTTATATTGCTAGGGCGGAACCAGCGGATCGTTTATTGCGAATTATTGGTAATGGCGTTGTCAAGGACGGGTATAATATGTTTATGACACCAAGTCAAGCTGAAGGTTTTTTTTTTTGTAAAATTTTAAAATGAAGAAGAAAACTTCTGGCAATAATTTAACATATTGTTTGCTTCCGGACTATTTTGTAAATTTACCTGCAGATATCATTCATAATTGTCACAAAAAAAAAAAAAAAATACAAAATATTTGCATAAAAAACACATTAATGCGTAAGAAAATTTTGCTGTAATAAATTTCAGGTAAAACAACCGTAGTGTCTGTAGCTGTATATATCGAGTCTATGTCATCGTTTAGAACGCAAACAATGGTAAATTATCTCAAATTTTGATTTAAAACCTAATTTTGCACTTTGATAACTATTAATTTTAACCATAGGTGCAGAAGCTATAAAGATATAATTGAATAATTTCTTTTAATTTTTTCTTTTTTTTGAAATGCCCATTAAAGTCTAATCAGTTGAGATTATGCCGTTTTTTTTCCTTAATTCTTTACTACTATTTTACTGAAATTTTTTTCCTTCAAAATTCGGCTTATTTAAAAATTAATTTTCCTACAATTTGTACAATTTTTTTGCAGGATTTTGAAGTTGATATGTATCTTGCTCTAGCTTGGTATGATCGTCGCTTAACCCATAATTGTACACATCCAGTTCTTGTAACACATAAATTCATTGTTGAACGTTTGTGGCAGCCAGACCTCTACTTTGTTAATTCCAAATTTGCCTACCTCCAAGAAGTGACAACGCCAAATTTCATGGTCATCATTTATCCGGATGGTTTAATATTCAAAACTATGAGGTAGTAAGCTTATATTATTCAACTAATAAGCTTTTTGTCAGTGTTTTTATGACTTACTTGGAATGTCACTAGTATATTAGGCTAAACATAAGTAAAAAAAATGAATTATTCTAATTGTTTCATTTCAATGCAGCAGGCCTAAAAGTTCTGGCATAGTATGAGAAAAGAACAATTGAGAAGTAATCACAACATCCCAGGACGACGTCATTTCTTATTTCCACTTTTCACTTGGATAAGTGCATAGTTGAATAATTAAAATGATCTAGTTTATGAGTTTCAAAAATAAGCCTTAAATGATACTCCAATAACAAAATGAACAACATGAAAACTTATTCTGATAATTCTGTTACGGTATCTTCCGTGCATTGCTCTCTAAATTAACACTCTTCATTTATTTTTAAATTAAAAAAGTACAACTCTATGATTTTATCACCAATTTTTTCTTAAAAAAAATATGCAAATTTTTGTTTTTGATGTAATTTTCAATTTTTTATTGCTATTGCTAAAATTCTCTTGCAAAATAAGCGTTGAAATTTTGCAAATTTTTCGCTCACTAGCGAACAATTTATCATTTATATGGGTAGTTTGGTAGGATAAAATGAAAATTCAGTTTTGATCTTTCAGATTGGATGTGACATTATCTTGTATGATGGATTTACAACGATTCCCGATGGATAAACAAGAATGTCCACTTATTATCCAAAGCTGTATGCTTATCGTTTATTGTTTTCTCATGGGAGCATTTAACTTAACATTAGAATATTTTTCGTTCAAAAAATTACAAAATTTTCGTTTTTCCTTGTTAAAATATTACAATTATAATTATCTCTATCTCAGATCTTTCACGGACAACTGACAAATTCACCCTTGTCGCATGTTAAAGTTTAAAAAAAAAGAAAACGAAGTGACGTAGTAGTTAAAATCAAAAAATTCTAAGAAATTTTTCTTACAAATATAATTTGTCACTCAAAAAAAAAAAGAAATATATATATTTTCTTGTTTTAACTATGGCATAATATCATGATATATTGGTATATTATTACTAATTAATATCTCGATTACATATCACTTAAGAGTTTACCATCGACACAGTATTATGTATATTTGCATTTGTTAACAAAAAATTCCATGCGATATGTTGTAATGCAGTATTCTATTATATATATATATATATATATATATATATATGTTAATAGTAAGTAGAAATTTAATAAGTAACTCAAATCTTTTTGATTTAATCAATTTTCTCGATGTTTTATGAACACTTTAGATAACAAATGATAATGTCATATTATCAAATGTGATAATTTTTCAGATGCTTATATAGAAAATTTAGTAAATCTAACATGGCATGAAGAACCACCGTATTTTCCATTCGGAAGTAACAGCGAAATTAAAACCAACGATATGGTTATCACGAATACAAGATTTGAGAAGTGCCTAACACCATATCCATTGTTTCGTGGTTCCGGTAATTTGATTTTATTTCAAAAATGTTAAATTACAATTTTTTTTTTTGTCTTTAATTAGCAAATTATTTTTGTTCAAAGTAAACATCTTCAAATGAAATTGTTTAAAATAATTTTTTTATTCTATTTTGTAATATATGCTTAAAATTTGATTATATTATGAAAAAATTAATCGATTGGGTATAATTTTTCAGCAGAAATCTGCAAATTTTTGATATGATATAAACAGATAGTATATAATAACAACTGCCATTCTTATCATAAAATTGATTGTATTCAATTTCAATGTAATTTTAATTTACTAAAAAATTTTCGCCTGGAAATGTATTTTTTTTTTATTACAATATCTTACTCTGGTGAAGAAGGGACAAGGAAAAAATGAGAATAAATTATGATTACAAATCATAATATCTAGTTGTTATTAGTGCTAATTTATTTAACTAGTCAATTAACCGATGATTTATAAATTATTATCTGTATTTTTTTTGATTCCATATTCTTACTGATTAAATAATAATTAGGTTAATTAAATTTTCCATCAGGTAACTGGTCATGTATCCGCGGATTGATCGTCATGAAACGGCTAATGCTATTTCATGTAATTCAAACATATTTTCCATCAGCAATGCTTGTATCCATTTCATGGATGAGTTTTTGGATCGATCCTCGTGCTTCACCAGCTCGGATAACATTGACAATTACCACATTGCTTACATTAACAACAATGAGTAATGGCGCAAGACAAGATTTACCACAAGTTTGTTACACTTTTTTTTTTTTTTAAATAAATTCATTTATTTAATTTAATTAAAAATATTTCAGTAAGTTATTTCCCAACATTTCTATTTGTATTACATTGCTTATTTTTGAATAATTCAATGCAAAACAAACAAGACGAATTTATTCCATCGAATAAAAGTGTAAAAGTTACAAAGAGAAAAAGTTGAATAGAAAGGAATAGAGGAAGCAAAAAAAAAAAAAAGTCAACGAAATAATATAATTTAAAGTTTCAGTTTTCCTTTTAAATACAAATTACTTTTGAGAATTTATGTTTTATTTACATCATTTTTTGAATTTTCATATTGCAACTAATGCTGAAAATATTTGATCTATTAATTTGAATATTTGTTGATGATTTAATGATCTGCGTGATTTCCATATTTTATTTATAATTTGTATCATCAAATGCAATTTTCATTGATGCGAAAAAAAAAAAAATACAGAAGCAAATAAAGATGAAAAAATGATTCAATAGATATATTGGAAATAAATAGATATAATGGAAATAAATGGTATCATATTATCATATCACACTCATGTCATGCTTATATATCAATTTGCATTTATTCCTATCTTTTAATCGCTCGTTTTTAAGCTTTAACAAATTTCAGGTTAGTTATATCAAAGCGTTGGATATTTGGCTAACATTCTCACAGGTAATTTTTGACCTTTTGATCTTTCCTCATCTTATATTCCCCTTTTTTTTTAATCCCTTACAGTAAAATATTACTTGTTATTTAACAATTTTTTCGTGTTATTTAATCATTGCTTATTATATTAATAAAATTTTCCACTTCAGTAATTTATAAAAATCCAAAATTAATAAATTTTTGTTAACAGCTTTTCGTTTTTAATTAATTGATATTTGTAGCTTTTCTTTTCAGTCTCAATTACCAAATAGCATAGTTTGTAATTGGTTTGAGATAATTTTTAATTATTAAATTAACAATTACGGATGTAGTCGATATTTTATTGATACTTTTCATCAACAACTAATTTACTATTCAAAAAAAAATCAAGAAGAGCAGAAATTAAAGCGAAATAAAAGTGTTGTTTAATTGAATTTCTGTCAAATACAATTTATACTTAAATGCGAATTTCAGAATTTGAAAATACGCTGAATTATTTTGAAAATATTTTGATAGTTGATTTGCAAGATTGCAGATTTGCAGAAATCTGCAAATCATTCAATTGCAAGATTTGCACAAGATTTGCAGAAATGGAAGTGATTCAATCATTCAATTTTTTAAAGAAATAAAAAAAAACTTTAAAACTTTTCCAACTAATTAATAAAGATGAAAATTTTTTAATTTTTTAGGCATTAATATTTCTCGTATTGTTGGAGTATTCATTTGTTAGCTATTATTTAACCAAACGTGACTATAATTGCATACATCGCCGTGTTTTTGGTGCTGCTGAACTTTATCCTGAAGTTGAAAGGGTAAATGGAAATTAACTATTTATTAGTATCTAAAATTAGAAACTTTTTTTCAAATGCTAACATTTGCATTAATTTAAACAAAAAAAAAAAAAAAAAAAAGAGGATTATATTTAAAAGAGACAAAAATTTAAACATTATTTGCTTTGTTTTGAATTAAAAAGAATTATATGTTTTAATTTTTTGAAAGAAGCAACTTTATCTTTCGCAAACATTATTCAGTTTAATTTCATTAAAGTACTATTTAGATGAATGGAAAAATTAGTGTTCCCCCTATAAACCTGAATAAAAAGTTCAAATTTGATTGAATTCAATACTTAAATGAAGTAGTTTTACTTTTTCAAATATTTCCTAAATAAATTTGAACAAATTTTGATTGATTTGTACTTTAACAATTTTTCAACTTAGTTCTGGTAACATCTCGAAATAATTATTTAATTTCAATAATCCTTTTTATCTTTTCGCACCGTATTTAAATTTTATATGTATTATTGATAATAAATTGGGAGATTTGCAGAAAAAATTGGATCGACAAAGTCCAGTAATGACCGCTACTAGCACTAAGAGATATTCGACAAATAATGGTCATACAAATACAGTAAATACCTATTCATTGACCGCTGGAATAACGCGATGTTTACGTAATACAGCGGTAAACATTTTTGAATTTATAATTAAAAACACAAATACATACACATATGCATTTGTAATTAACTTGAATTAATTTCCTTTTCTTTTTTTCAGAAATAAAAAAAGAAAAAGCTTATTAATATTTTATTTGAAAGTAACAAATATCTATGTAATGTTAAATTCAAAGATTTGTTCCTCTTAAACGAGGTTTGATTTTGGAATTTAAAGTTAATTTTTGATTAAAATTGAAACAATAAATACTTGTTTTGTTAATTGAACTTTTTTTCTTTTTAATAGCTGCTCCCAAAATTATGCAATTGTTTTGAATATATAAGCAAAAGTATAGGAATATAAAATACATTCTTATTTTCTTTCCTTATTTAGGTTAAATTAATTTCCACTTATTTAAAATCATTTTTAAAAAAAATTGAAATGCATTTTTCAGACATTGGTTGCAAAGACACAAAATGAACATCACAAAATTTTGAATTTCGATATTTCAAAGCCATGCCAGAAATGCATGGCATCAAACGAATTTGTAGCAAGGCAAATTGATCATTGTAAATTATTTTGAGTATTTTTTATAGCTACAGCATTTTTATCATATTTTTAAATTATTTCAACTAATTCAAACTGTTAAAATTATTTTCTTTAACTTTTAACCTAACTTGCAACATATTTCTTACCCACTCACCTAATACTTTGAAATGTTTTATTACTTTAAACGGAAATTAGAGTTGTTTTTTTTGCTTCAGTTTGCTAATGTATGTCATATTTATTAGCCTTTTCAATTTTTTTAACTTAAAAATTATTTTTAATCAGACTTAATAGCATTTCTTTCAAATTATTTCGGTTAATGTAAATTATTAAATTTGTTTTTATCAACGAAAACAAACATATGACAAGAACAAAAATATTACTGAAATGATTGAAATGATTGAATTCATTAATTATCCTCTTATTGAGCAAAATTATTTTTTAATTATGATTATAAATTATTTGAGTCGTACTACATGGTTTGAAATTATTTTTAACTTAAATTAACAGTAAGTTAAATTAACTGAGATAATTTAGAAGTTTGTTTTTTACCTTCAATTTTAGTCGGATAATTTTAATTAAATTTGATAATCATTTACAGATAGTCGAGTCGTATTTCCATCAGTATTTTTGCTCTTTTCAACCTCTTATTGGTTATACTACTGTTGGTATACTATGGAGGATTGATTAATTACAGTGGAATAAATCAATTGCAATCAAAACAAAAAAAGAAATTCATTTCACTTCCACAACTTTTGCTCTATTATTATTAATTATTATTAGTAACTATTATCAACGTTGTTTTTTTTTTTTTTTTTTTTTTTTTTTTTTCTTTTCATTTGTTTCAATTATAAATTTCTTTTGCAATAAATTTATGCATAATTTTCACACTTTCACAACAATGACGTTATATTATGATAACATATTAGAAACAATGTAATTATCAGAATTTATTTCGAAATACTTTTAATTTTTTCAAAACTTCATATGAATTAATTATCCTAGATATTATAGGAATATTTCATTATGAAATCATATGTGAGATGATTTTAGTTCAATTAAATTAATTTTTAAAATTTACAATCTTTTAACAGATTACATTTTTCGAAAAGCTTTTACTAAAAAAGTTTGTTATGATAAAAAAAAAAAAAAATACAACCAGAATATTTAAAATTAAATCTTTGGTAAGATAGTTGAAAATTTCGAAATGAAAAACTTTTCAATTTAAAGTGTTAAAAGTTGAAATGAAATCTGCTTTTTCTGTTTAGCAAAGATTTAAGCAAATAAAAATAAAACACATTAGTGCTGCAAATGACGTGAAATTCTACAAATCTGTGTACTTTCTTTTAAGAAAATTTTTATTGCTTTAAATATGCAAATTTTGAGAGGAATGAAATTTCATTTTGCATATTTTATATAGATATTTATCGAAGTAATTATGATGATTTTTACTTAAGTTTTTTTATTGCATCACTGTGAAACGGTCTAATTATCAGTGAGCTAATAAATCATCTTGGATAGCAATTAACTTGGAACACCAGATCATGTATGATAGCTTTCATCCCTTGTGACTTTTCGGCATTTTGTCAACCAAATATTCTAGCCATAAAGTAGGGATGATGATAATTAATTTACATCATTAAACCTCAGCTAAGGAAAATGTTATCTTTAGATGATTCAAATATTTGTTTTAATGATTTTTGGGAAATTAAAATTTCTAATTTTTATCGTAAATAAAAATTTACATGATGAAAAAAAAAAGAAAAAACCATAGTTATTACATTTACATTCGTTATTTTACGTGGAAGCATTATTAAAAAATGAAATACAGATCCGTTTATTTTCTAGTATACATTAACTTAAATCATAGATGAAAGTTTAATAAAATGAAAGCAACAGTAAAATTTAAAATACAAGCTCATTTATTTTTAATATAATATTAGATTAAAATATGGATAAAATTTTAATAAATAGGTCTTTCTCATCTTAGATTTCTTAAATGTTTCCATGTCAAAGCATAAGGTTAGATTTTCGTTTTTTTTTTATAATAAAATGTGAAATATGTAATAGATTTTTGTAATTTGGAAGGGAAAGAAAAAGGAAACAAAAAGGAAGAAAGGAAATAATAATGAAAATAATATTTAAAATTAATTTTTATTGCAAAAAAAAAAGTTACTACAACAGCAGCATTCTTCAATAAAGCAGTCGAATGATCACAAAGATAAAAGATAATATGAAGGTTTAATTTTTAAATTAATTTCGCTAAATTAATCCTTTTTTCATTATGTTAGAAAATGTTTAATGCTTTTCCCTTTTTAACCTGTTTTTAACCGTATCAAAAATAAGTAAATAGGGAAATTCTATGATAAATCTTATACGTCATTTTCGTATACTTAAATACATCATTTATACGGTACATATGAACTTATAATTATGCAAATCATAGATAAAACGAAGTTTAGTTATTTAATTACTTTTTTTTTATTACAAAAAAAAAAAAATTTCATCATTACAATTTAAATTATGAAATAATTTAATTTTATACATTCAGAAAATCGATAATGTTTATGTGGAAGCATTAGGCCAAAAAATACCAGTTGGCTATTGTCAACATTTCCAAGGAATTGTTAAAGGAAAAAAGGGTGCTAATGTTAGTGATAATATAATAATACATTTCATTTGAGAAATTTTTTAAATTCTTATAAAAATATTTTTGTTAAAAAAAGAAAAAACAAATAGAAAAGAATAATTTTTGTATGAAACTATTAAATTGTTTATTTTTTTTTAAAAAAAAAAAAGCAAATAGAAAAACATAATTTTTTTATGAAATTATTAAATTGTTTATTTAAAAAAAAAAAAAAAAAACGATCTTTTTAGGAATAATAACAAATAAGTACTAATGGAAGAAATTTGCCATTATTTCATACTCAAAAATTTTTCATAGCTTAATATTTTTATTATATTCAAAAATTTTTTATAGCATAATATTTTTCATATATTTAAAAATTTTTCATAGCTTAATATTTTTCCTATACTTAAAAATTTCTTCATATATCAGTTATCTGAATATATATAAATATAATGAATATTCACTTCAATGAATTGAAATAATTAAAGCTTAAGTAGAATAGAATAATAATGATAAGCAAGCTTAAATCAGTTAAAATTATAATAGTAAAAATATTGGGTAAAAGTTTCCTGTAAATAAGAATAATGATAAGAGAGAAGCTAAAATAGATTTGGAATAATGATAAAAAAAAAGCTTAAAAAGATTGAAATAATTGATAATTATGCTTAAATTGACCGAAATAACTATAATAAAAGTTTGAATAGATCTGATTAATGATGATAACATTTTGAATAGATTGGAATAATGATAACGAAAGCAATGGCAGTCATAAAAGTTGAGCGTGGATCAATAGCTGAACATTTGTTACAATTCGGTGATATAATTACAAATATTGATGATAAAAAAATTGAAACACGAAAAGAATTTGAAGATTTGCTGTCGGAATTTAGCAAAAATGATTACAGTGTATGTCGCTTTTTTTTTTTTTTTTTTTTAGTAATGGTAAAATTATTATCATAATTATGTTAGTGAATTTATAGCTACAATAATATTTGTGATAAATTAATTGGAAATTTCGAATCAAACAAAATTATGATCATATTTTAATGCCACTTATGATTTTTATATCAATTGTTTTAAAAATGTATTTCAATTAAAAAAAAATGAATATTTGTGATAGTAAATTTTTAATCATGTATACATTCGTTGATTTTTAATTAGCATAATTAATGAGCGTAAATGAATAATGATCTGATATAGTTCAAAATTAATGGAATACGACTAATAACAAAACTGGAAATGGAAGAACGACGATTTCCAAAAGGTTATGAACAAAATACAAATTATAAGTATCATATTGCTGTTATGTATTTCATTCGAAATTGCAAACTTGCACTATCTGTTAAATCATACAATAATAAGGTTAAATTTATGAATAATTCGTCTTTTTTTCATATATTTGAATTTATAAAATGTTATGCAATAATTTGTATGAAACGCATGGAAAAAAAAAATCAAAATATGCAAATTTTAGCAAAAATATGAAAATTACAAAAATAAAAAAACTATGCAGAATATGTTGATATGTAATTCATATACTTTCTAACATTTGACATTTCATTTCTTATTTTTAAAAATTAAAAAGGATAGATTAAATTTTCACTCCTTTTTTTTTTTTGTGCTTCAAATTTAGAATGTAAATTTTGTATTTAATAAATTCAAGGAAAAGAAAAATATGGCAAAGTTTTATTTTTAAAAAGAGATTTTTAAAATTTTTCTTTTTTTTTTTTTCATTTTTTTGTAGAATAAAGTTTTGAATATTATAGCAAAAAAAAAAAAAAAGGAAATTCTACATATTATATTAAAAATAAGTGCTGAAATAAAAAGTGTTATTTTTAAACAATAATTTGCGTCAAAAAATGAGTATTGTTAAAATTTGAACTTTTATTTAAAATTAAAATAAAAATTTTTTATTTAAGGTTTATGTTACACGTGTCATTGAGCATACATTAGCCGGAATGTGTTTAACAAAAGGTGATGCAATCTTAGATGTCGATTCAGTACCGGTTACAACAGTTAATGATGTATCAAATTTAATTTGTACTGGTTTACAGAAAAATGGATATGTAATCATTTCTTTTTTTCCTATTCCATTACATTTATTCATTTCTCTAACAAAATTTAATTTAAAAAAGATGAAAAATTTTAGTATAAATTTAAAATTTTAATTTACAAAATAATTATTATTCATATTTTATTTTTTAGTAACATGAAAATAAGCAATAATAGAATGATTCCATATTTTATATATTATTATTTTTTCTTTTTTTTTTTTTAACGTAATCTTACATTTCATTATTAATACTAAAGTAATCATTGTTTTCCTTTTTTGACGTAAATCTTACGTATATGCTTTCTTTTCATGAAACATAATGCAAGCATTGAAATGATTTTAATTTTATGCAACATATTTTTCAACGTAGCCTTAACGTTATGCTAATACTCATCAATCATTGTTTTCATTTTTTTTTTTTTTTTTTTTTTTTTACTTTTCAAAGAAATGTTACGTTTCATAGTCATTTCAATGTTATTATTCATCAATCATAGTTTTTCTTAGATCTTTGTGGTTTATTCTTTTTTTTTCAAAAATTTTTCAGTAAGAAAAGTTTTTAAAATTGTTTTTTTTTCTCATTCATCCTAAACATAACATTTTGCTGTTTTAATATTGATGGATTTGAATTTCGAAATTGTTACACAATTTCGAAAATATTAACATTTCGAACTTTTTTTTTTTTTTTTTAAACAACGAATGATACATTATTTGGTTAATATTCTTAAACAATAATAAAAACTATTTAGCTTCTATGAACAATCAAATATGATTAGATTAATAGAAAAACATTTTTTCCAATTCTTTCAAAAAAAAAAAAAAAAAAGTTTTAAATGATGTCGAACATATAGTTACTTCGTTTCTTTCTTTTTTTTTTTTTAAATTTCCAAATTAAATCAAAAGATAAGTATTTCGAAGTTTAAAAATGATAATATCATAATTAGGTAAAGCTTTTAAAATTGCATAAATTGAAAATGAAAGATTTCTAAATTAATTAAATTATAAATTTCAATATTTTCAAATAATATTTTCATTTTGCAATATGCTATTTTACATTAGCATAAACTTTGAGGATTTTGATTTAGAATATGGATAGTGTTGCAAGTACAGATTATAACAATATATAATATTCAAATTTATAAGAGTGATGTATAATGTAGGCGGAAAATATAACTAATTAGGCATTACATATAGTATATATAAGATGACAAATTTAGAAAGATTTTTGTATGAACAAAAATTCATAAATTAGGCTAATTTAAATTTTGCACAATCAAATAGGCATAATTCTTTGTTTCTAAAAATAAAATTAATTAAATGTACGAACTAATCAATAAGACATAATTAAGTTTGTTCAAATTTCGAACCAATATTATTTTGATAGCAATACGTAAAAGGAAGGAATAATATTTCTTCTTTCAATTAACTATTTTAATTACAAATTTAAATCTGACTATTTTTTTTTAATTTTTTTCATTATTAGATATTAATTTGAAGGAAAAAAATTTTTCGTTTTCATCGATGAACTCAAAAAAAAAGGAAGAAATTTTATAATTTCATATTTTTCAATTTCAATTATCTTTTATGCCTTTTTAAATAAATTTAATTTATGCATATACACATACATATATATATATGTAATCCTTTTTTTTTTTCTTTTTTTTATAACCAAATTTAGGTAACTTTAGTAATTGAACAGCCAAATCATCCAGTAGCAACAGCATATGTTCGTCTAGCATTAATGACCGAAAAATCGATCGAAATGGATTTACCACTTGCACCTGATGTAATCGATATTTGTCAACAAGAATTTAATCGAATGAAACAAAATCCTGATTTAAAACCAAATCAAAACATTTTAAAATCACTCAAGTAAATTTTTGCTATCATTTAAATATCGATGATAGAAAGCAAAAAAAAAAAAAATTCTACTAGAAATGATTGATATTAAAAAAAAATAAAATTTCAAATTAGTTTTCTTAATAAATTATTAACCAATTAATTTTCAAATATTAATAAATTTAATAGGAAGAATAGAAAATAAACGTTCGTTTCTTCTTCTTTTTTTTTTCACTTCGTTTTCTTCCTTCTCTTTTTTTTTCCTTTTTTTCTTGTTAATTTCAAAATGATATTTTATACTTAATAAATAATTAGAAAAAAAAAGAAATTTACCACAGAATATTGAAATATTTTCAAACGCTTGAAATAAATAAATTAACAATTAAATACTGTTATTTATAAAATAAAATACAAAAATGATGCAATGTAATATTTTTCGAAAAACTAAAACTTTTCCTAAATAAAAATTTTAAAATATAAATGATAAAAAGAAAAACAAAAAAAATCAAAAAATCTAAAACGATGACGAATAAATTAACAATTAAATATTATAATTGACAAAATACAATGCAAATAATATAGCACAAAGTTTTCTGAAAAAAGAAAAAAATTAGAAATGATTTTTTTTTTTTTTTTTTTGAACAATTTTTCTTTTCCAAACAAAAATATTATGTTAAAAAATTGCTAATATCATTATTTATTACAATACAAATAATATGATGTAATATTTTGTAAAGAATTAAAAATTTACCTAAACAACAAATTTTAAATTATGAAATCAAAAAAAAACGAAAAAAAATTCTTTTCAGCGATAAACCACGATCAAATAATTTACGAGTTCAAGTAAGTGAAAAAACGGAAGATATACCGATTGCATGTGAAGATAATCCGGCATTACTAACGAAAGTACCAATAAAGTATACACCCGGCAAACAACAATACTTTTCTTTGTCAGATACACCAAAAAAATAAATAAAAATTCATAATGCATAAACATATATATATATTGATTAGTGAATGGTGCATTTTATCATTATTGTATCAAATATTATCAAAAAAAAAAAAAAAAAAATCGATAAATTCAGACATTTCTTTGAAGTTTTGATAATAATACAATAATTATTATAATTTTTGATGAAATTTTAAATTTAACTAATTTTGACTGATAATTATTCTTTTTTATACTAATAAAAAATTCTTTTTTTTTCTTTTTTTTTGATTATTTGATTCAAGCAGATATTTTGTAACAATTTTTAATTAAAAAAAAAAATAATCACATTAAATTCCCAAGATAATGAATTCCGATAAAACAGTATCATTTACTCTATGTGGATAACAATTAGTAAAGTGTGAATATAAATATATATATATGTATAATGTGAGATTATATGGAGCTCATATTAGATTGATCATAGTTAACAAATCTTTATGACCAAATGTTATTTGTGCTTTTTATCGATTGAGATTTCTTGCACAGCTGCTACTAACAATTATTTTGAAATGATCAATTTGTACTTTAGGAATAGCCATTTTGGCAATTGCCTTAAATGTTGTTGTAGAAAAAACGAAAAAAAAAAAAAAAAAAAAGAAAAAAGAAAACATCCAGCAGTAATTTTGCACGCTATGATGAATGAATTGTATAATAAAATTTGACATTTAAACATATAATAATTGTTGAGAAGGTAGTAACTGATACTGTCAGTTGAAATCATTATCGAAAGACCATTAAAAGGTCATTTTGTCGGAGTGTATAATGTTCTAACGGAAATTTTTGGACGTAATCGAAAGAAGTGGAGTGAAGAGAAAAGTGAAATTTAACGAGATGCATTTATCAAATGAAGCGATTTCAATCAACCCTTAAAACAATAAAATGAACTGTCAGTGGGGAAAAGTGATGACAGTAATGATAATAATAAAAAGGATAATAATAATAATAATGCCGCTGGTGCATTCTTTCAGAGAGAAATATACAAACAAGAAAGCAAAATACAGATGGAGAAGCGGTCAAAGGCACAGAAAGCAGATGCACAAAAAACGGCTAAACAGAAAACAACGCACTATCTATGGGCATACTAAACACATAATAAAATGCCACCGATTGAATAATAATAAAATATAAAATTCAAGCAAATCACTTTAATTCGCAATCGATGACATCATCAATACAAAAGTGCTCAGAGAAAGTCATGCTCGCCTACACCTAAAGTACTGTTATCCAATAAATCCGTAAAACATATGCATGTATTTTCAAAAGTTATCCCTCTAATGTGATATATCCTAATGAAGCTATATATTCATATGCCCTATTTCTCTAAATTTAATAAGTCATGATCCAAATCTACATAAATTCATTCTGCAAATTTCGTTTAGGTGAATTGAGGGAACTTTTAAACTCCAACCGGATTATGCTAACCGCATCAAAACTTTTTTAATATGCCAATCTAAAATTAATGCCAAACGATCAATCAGATTTAAATCTCATGTATCAATTTTGACCATACTTACATACATTTGTAACGAATCAAATAGTTTCTTTTATCCTCAACCGATACTGCTGCTACCACTCGGCCTCACCCGAACAACGCTGGAAGCAGTGATCCTTACCACGTATATGCATTATCCCATCTTTTAACGTGAACTTCCACTTACTGCGAGCACGATGTACCTACAAAATCACTAATAATTTTTGCAGTTAATATATGTACCTTAATAGTGATTTTTCTACAGCACACGCCTCCATCACTGTGAATGCTTCAAAAAGCTTGGGACATGAAGAGTACAACAGTCCTGGAAGTAACGTATTTACCGAATACCATGTCAAACGACAGAAAATAAATGGTAGAGAAGAAAAGCTACCTTTTCGAATTGGCACATGACGAGGTTCTCTGCTTCGAAAAGCCTTTCTACATCTTCATCGTCACTTTGGTCATCACCAGAATTCAGAGGATCTTCTTCGGTCACCTGAATTCATTCTTAATACTTCAAATATAAAGTAATAGCTTTGTCAGCACATAAGGAGCGCCATTGAAGTTATTATTGAGTAAAGTTGTAAAATGCATTTAAATAATCAAGAAGCACTAATTAAATTAAAAAAATTTAAGTCGTTTCAGACCGTCTTTGTTTAATCAGATTCTAATCAGTTACAGATTAATACGATGTCTTATTCTGTGGGCAGAAAAAGATTTTAGTGTGAGCGGACAACTACATCATATTTAGCATCTGGAAAAACAACTGTTAATTGCGTATTTCAAGTTAACAATTACCACTGAATCCTTTTTGATACCAGCAAAAGAATTGTTTTTTCTTTTCTGACAAATATAAATTGGTTCATTAAAAGACTAAATACCTGATCTTCGTCTTCAACTACATTTCCTTCTTCACTTATACGGTCAGCAATTGTCCTCAACGGATCATCATCATCTTCTTCATCCATTTCTTCTTCTTCTGATGACGAATCACTTACTCGTGTTGCACCGTCTAATTGTATTATTTTCTTTAAAGAACCTAGAACATAAACGATAGAAATTAAAATTTAACACTGTATTTGTACATACTAATATATCAAGATGACAACGTCCGAGGTCAACCAATGTAGTTTTGCCAAACATTGGACTATGACCAGCGAATGAGCAAAACTTTTTAACCAAGTATTAAAAATACTGTGTTCTTTGCTTCATTTTCAGGTGTTTCACAAGGTTTATTGCTCATATAAGCGCAAAAAAATATGCAATGATCATTTCAATTACCAACGTGCTTTCAAGTTTAATGATTTCGCCCAAGCTGCTATGAATTCCACTAGCAAGCGAAGTTATAATAATTTGAATTAAAGATATTGCACAACTAGTTGCTGGTTTTACCTTTGCATTTTTGATCGGTTTCTCGTTCTGTACGTTTGCGATCAATGCCAGATGAACCGGCTTTAGATGTATTAACAGTCAAACTTGTTGCTCCATCAAGCATTTGTATTGTGTCCTCCGGTTTCGGATTAGATTGTCCGGATTGAAGAGACTGTCTATTTGCTGGCTGATAAACGACAGCGCTATTCAAGGTTACCGGGATTTGTGAACCAGTATTCAAAATCATAACGCTGCTGCCCGTAGGAAGATTAGTTGTCCCACTTCCTGCAGAAAACCGAAAATCCGTCAGTACATAGTACTAAGCAATAACAATTTTTGACATTAGGTTTATCCAGAAGATAAACAGTAACATCTAGAGTTTTTTTCTAAGTTCGACTCCCATAATCACATGGAGCATAAGTGGTAGAGAAGAAGGTGAATTCAGGATTCCGCACCATGCATCAAAAATTGTTGACCACCCTGTTGAACAATTCGTGCTTGACCTTGCCCAGCAGGAAATGCAATCATTCCAGGAGCCATTGCGGTTATTTGCGATGTATTCTGGTTCACTGATTGTCGCTGAAACGATAACAAATTGGAAACCCAAAATACACATCCTTAACCCTTAGTTTTTCCAGTTTTCTTAATGAATATATTTGCACTGAAGAAATAACATAATTCCATATTATACCAAAGCACATATTCTGCATATCCATTTCTCTTATATAAAACTGCAGAAAAATGAAATTGACTTGGCCATCTTTCACAAATTATAGAAATTCTTTCCTTTTATATCTCACCTATCTTAATGGATATAGTGAGAAGCAAAAGGAAACAAAGATAAAAGATCTTAAACATCTTTGGAAACTACAATGTAAAGAACCCACAATATATATGAAGTCGTTAGTTTCGTGAGCGTTGAATTTTGTCACGTGACAATTTTACCAATCATGTGCAAAAATCCAGTTAGTAATAATCGCATCACTCGAAAAAATATATGTCTCTTACCGACTTTGAAAAACTTATCAATTGGTGGTACCAGCCAAAATCAACACTACCACCATGCAACTCGCAAAACGAAAAATTACCTGTATTACAACAGTATTTGGGTCACTGCTGACCGGAATGTTGGCGGCGCTAATATACTGTACCTGATGTACTGGCCTTTGTACACTTGATGTACCGCTTGCTTGCATAACCAATGCCGACTGTGCAGCTTGTGACGATGATGATGATGATAATGATCGTGCTGACTGTTGAACCAATATGTGCTACAGTGATTAAATTAGAGATAAAAATTTCTGAGATCATTTCCAATGTATATGCTGTAGATATATAGAGATAAGCTTTGAAATGTAGAACAAAATTTAAAAATAAACAAAGAAGGAATGAATGTTTGACATCTTTCCTTCTCCAGAAAAAGATACTGAAAGCGCCTTGAAATGAGACAATCATCGGTATTAAATTAAATAAGAAATTAACTCTGTTTTCTCGACTTGAGTAATGATTACTCTCCCTCATGAATTATAAATTCACTAGTAATTAAGACTTGATAGGTTTTGAAAAAGAATTACATTGAATCCTAAGTGATCCATCCCACGGAAAACTAGTTATTCAGCCACTGTACTACATTCTACATTATCAAAATGGCTTGAAAGTAAACAAGAAAATAAAACACGTAACACACTTCTTTACAGCTAATTTACTCAGCAAATAAATCTACTTAATCTCGTGGATCCAGTTTTTCAAGTATTATCACTTCTAATAAAACACTTTTTTTTTATGGTAAGCGCTTTACTCAATGCCGTGAATGGAAGAAACATACACCAGAGGGTACTGAAATGAAATATAACGTACGCAATTTGTTATTAAACGGTAAACGATTTCAGTGATAAACAAAATATCAATAAATGTACGGTAATACTTTTCTCCTTTATTTTTCTCTTTCTTTCCTTCCCTTGAAAATCGAACTATACTTATGATAAAAACGGTATCCACCTGCCCATTTTGTGCAATACGAACAGTACTGCCTGGAGGTATAGTTGTGCTTGCCATAATTGGTTGCTTCATCTGTCGTAATGGAGGTGGTGGCACATGTCGTGGACCATCCCAATCAACGCTGTTGCTCGCGATTAATTTCTCTTCCCAATCCTGGAAAAGCAACTAAATTAAAAGCTGCATGACACCAAAATTTATTTCAATCTAATAACAGTTGAAGTTGCATGATTTTAAAAGCTGCAGTGGAAAACAAAAGTAACAGAAGTAAAAAGAACGAAGAGACAACGAGCTACATTATCAAGACTTCCATTACTGAAGCGTACTACATTTAAGAAATGACTGCTAAATCAAAAAGGACAATATCATGAAATTCGAGCAATTTTATATGAAGAAGCCAAACAACGACAACTCAATATTTCTGATTATAAACATACAATGATGATGTACCTTTTTGAGCTGCTGTAAAACATCAATATCAACATTTTCGTCTAGAAATGCTTCTTTAACTTGTCCGATAACATCATTTATCACACCTTTGTATACATCTGCCTGCAAAAGCTTCTTTCCTTCCTTTTTCCTCTTCCATGATCTTTGAACCATGAAAACCATTAATATATGCAAATATGTCAAATGTACCTGATGAAACGCCAAAACTTCCCATGAAACGTCACATACATTATTTATAACAGTATGCAATGACGAGGGAAGAATACTATATGTGTAATATTTCACATACATTTTGGTACCTCACATAAGTTTTTATTGGGTAGAGAACTGATTAGAATACCATCCAAACATATTTTCAAAAACACGAATATCAGATTAGTAAATACATATTTTGTGAAGAAAAAAAAAAAAAAAACTTGAAAATTGTTCAAAATTAAACCTAAAATTTTTATATTCAAATAAATTTTCTAATAGATTTAAGAAAAAAAAAAAAAAAAAAAAGCTTACGATTGTATGGCCTGCTTGCTGCTGTTGCGACATTGTTTGAACAATGACAATGTATGAAAAATTTGTTGGTACCGTATGATGTATACAATGATACAATGCTAAAATTATATGAATCAGAAATGGAAATAAGAAAAAGAAAAAAAAATTGAACTACCAAAAATGAATGTTTACAATCAAACCATTATATTATAAAGCACTATCGTTTGTCATATTGATTAATCGATAGTTAGACTTCATTAACTAATATTATTTTGTACTTTTTCATATAACAATAATTTGTATTTAAATAATTATCTTACGGAAATATTTTATATAAATGTAAACTAAGTAAACTAAACGTACACGTATAATTTAATAAATTACGTTTAACAAAGATGAAACAACCACACTACACCTATTCAATACCTTGCCAACAGTTATTTCTAATGGCGGCCATTTAAACTGGGCCTCTATACAAATGATAATCCCAAAGCATTTTTTATTGTTTGTTTTCTTTCTTTCTCTTCTAATTTATGATAGGTAAATTAAGTAAATTTTTAGTAAAAATTAAGCAAAAGCAATTAAGTAAATTAAAATAATTTTTTTTTAGTTTAAAAATTTACCATAAAACATACAAATTAATTGGAGAACTAATCAATGTCCTTGTTTTTTTTTTTTTTTTTTAATTTATTAATTAAATGAAACAGTTAATAATTTGATAGTTTAAATTATAATTTGTAGATGCATGCATAATATATGCTAGCATTTGATTTTTATGCATCTTTAATTAACAATATTTATCACCGAGATAAAAATTTGTTGAAAGATTTTGCCGAAATTTATCCTGAAAAAATATTTTATTTGAATAATTCGAAAATTAGTAACAATGAAATATGATATGTTATAAAATTTAATTAATATGAAAATTAATTACTATTATTATTGAATAAAATGACATACAAAATCTTTTAAATTAAAATTTGAAAGACTACAATTATTTATATGAGAGAAAAGATGAAATAATATAAGTGTTATTAATATATCGAAGAAATTTGAATAATTAAAAAAAAAAAAAAAAAAAAAGAGACGAAACAAATAAACTATCAGATTTATTCCTTAAATAGCAAATTTCATCTCATTCAATCTGTTAATTCCATTTCTTGCTAAGCTACTAATTCCATTCAAGCCTAATTATTCCTATTTCTAACAAATTTTGCTAGGCTGCTAATTTTATCACGTTGTTAATTCCGTTATTGCTAATATTACTAATTGTATTTCATTCAGGTTGCTAATTGCATACAGATTTATATTTAAGGTAATTATTTTCAACATTTATGAGCTATTTTTCATGTAACAATTTTGTGCTTACAAATACAATAATTCCATTACGAATGATTTTTAAATTTAAAAAAAGGAGAAGAACAAAAACAAAAATGATCGTAATTCTCTTAATCTTTCCGCACTTTACGATTTAATTTAATTAATAGGTTTATCGAGAATTTTTCAACTCTTAAATCAAATATTTATCATTTTTGTTTATGCAATAATTGCATTCTTTACATTAATAAGCTTTTGTTATAATTGCGAGAGATAAAAAAAATGAACAAAAAATGCGGAAAATTTTTCATTCCTAACTTGTTTTTTCTTTTTTTCTTATCAAACTGATAATTTTGTTTAATTCGAAAAAGAAGGAAATAAAGACGACAAAGATTATGACAAATGAAGAGAAGAGTAAGAAGTGGAAGAAGAAAAACGAAAACAAAATTTACTTTATCTCAGGCAAAAAAATCCTAAATCTTTTGAACTTTTTCTTTACTTTTGAAAGAAATAAATGAAATTGATCATTTTGTTCATACTGTATTTTTTTTTTTTTACTTGCCTACTGTCAATATGGCTATTAATAGATTTAATCCTTAATTCATTTGCTAAAGTTTATTAAATAACATTCGAAATTTTGTTCATAAAAATTTTTTAAATTTGAAATGGAAAAATTGTTTTGATGGTTAGTTTTCTCTTTTAATCTTTTAAATTGTAACAATATTATAAAGATTTCAATTAAATAAAGGGGAGGGGGGGAAAAAATATGTGTTTTAATAAAATGAGGTGAAATGAAAAAAAAAATATGTAAAAATATGATAAAAAAACAAACCGAAATTAACGATGCAGACACTGATCGCTTGGATTGACGCAAAAGTGAGCGTAATAAACGTACGAACCGACGTTTATCGCAACCAAATACATCGAATGATGTTTCTTTCATTTCTTCACTATCGGCAAATTTTTATATAGATGACGTATCATTTAACGTATCTTCGCAATCAATGCATTTCATTTTAATTGACAGCCTATTCTTCTTCTTCCTTTTTTCATTCCCATATTATGGGATTTTATGCAATGTTGATAATTTTTAAACATTTTAAAATTTTAATTTCATTAATTTTACTCTTGATTTGAGGAAACTATGCTAAACAAAAGGAAACTTCACTTCCATTCATGCGACTTCAAAAAAAGAGTTAAATTTCAACTTTCAACCTTTTTTTTTTTTGTTTTAATGAACAAAATGAATTTTTAAGCACGATAATTATCATCTTTTAAAGCTAAGCAAAATTTCAATTTCACTAATTGCACAAAACTTGATGTACACATTATCATGTATGTAATAATTAGCTAATGTTAGCCAATACTTGAATATCATAAATAATTCAATAAATAAGTTTAACTAAAAATGCTGTTGCAGAAAAGTAGAAGCCAAATTTGGCTATATTTGCATAATACAGTATTATAGCCTTAATTTACGGTAGGTAAAATTTGTTTCTTTATACTGTTACAGTAAGATATTTTAAAAAGATGATATATAACACTATCAGCTATCTGGATGATGATATCAACCTGATATTTTCCATTGTTGTGATACATTCAGTTTCGCGTAGTTGACTCATATCATTGTGTACTATTTGATAAATTTAAACGAAAAAGAAAAATCACCGAGAATCGGTAGGAAATAATTTGATAAATTCATTGAAATTTGTTGAAATTTTAATCAGTGTAATTTTGGAAAGAAGAGATAAAAAGATACGAACAATAGGTAATGGGAGCATGCCATTTGTATGCTAAGAATGATGGTCGTTTTGAGGGGCAAAAGGTGGAAATTTAAGTATTTAATAATTAGCTGAAAGTTTATAATCGATTTTGCACTACAGGCAGCAATAATTTGGTACTAAATTATGATCACTTTTTTAATGAGACAAAGAAGAGCAAAAATTAATGCAATGATTTAATTAATACTTCCACCATATTTGTCCTTTTAAGGATATTAATAAAAGAAGAAAAAAAAAAACTGTTTGTTTAGTAATGAATGAAAATCACATGAAGAAAATTTGTGTTCGATTCTTTTTTTTTTTTTTTTTTTCATTATTTTGTTAAATCATGAACGGAAGTTACGTAAGGATAATTTAGGTTGAAAATTTTTTCCTTCCCCTTTTTCTTACTTAATGAATGAAAATTACATAAAGAAAATTTTGCATTAAATTTTTTCTTTTTTTACTAAAAGCATTCCATTAGATAGTTAGTCAAAAAAATGAAATTATTTTCACTAATGATTTAATTATATTTGAATGATCATATGTTTTTAATTTTTTTAACATCCACTTAATATTATTGCTTCCCATCGATTTTTCATTTACACGTTATTATTATTACTATTATTGTTAACATTATTATTATTATTATTATTATTATTATTATTATTATTATTATTATTATTATTATTATTATTATTATTATTATTATTATTATTATTATTATTATTATTATTATTATTATTATTATTATTATGCCAAATATTATCATTCACATAACGGAATCATAGTAGCAATAATAAGTAACAATAAACTGCGGAATATCATTTTATTCATAACAAATTAAAGAAAAAAAGACAAAGAAACTATAAAATGTGGGAATTAAATTTTTTCCTTCCTCTCATCCTTTATCTTATTTAATTTGCCATCAATTTTAATAAACTTTTCATTGCTCTTTTTCCAATTAAATTTTTTTTTCAGCCTATACTTAACCTCAATTAATGAATTAAAAAAGTATTTTGGATAAATTTGAAGAAATTAAAATGAAACAATAGAAAATAAAGGATAGTAATGCAATGCATTGTAGTATTTATTTCTTTGGTCTTCATTTTCTGATTCTTCCTTCCCTGTTGGAATGATGAATTTGAGGGAGAGAATAATGTGGAGTGATTGAAGTGAAATGAGCTAAAAGTGCTAAAACATAGAGCTCATAGTTTAAAAAGAATGCTAAAATGTTCACTAATTCTTGCACAATGTACCTTTCTTTTATCTTCTTTCTTGTTCAGGTTTCATTTTTAATTTTTTTTTTTTTTTTTTCTTGATCCGTCACTTTTAAAAATTATTTTTTGCTTCAAAAAATTAGAGAGAAATTATAGATGATCAGTATTTTGTAATGGTTAAATGTGTGATTTTCAACTTATTTTTTTAGCTTCAAACAGTTCCATTACTCAATGGTACTAGAGTAAAACGAGGTAGTTGTGGAACTCTACATGGTTGTTGGTATATTTCTTATCATTTAAAGTTTTTTTTTTTTTTCTTTTTTTCTCAAAATAACCAAATACGTTTTGCTTATCATGAAATGATGTATGCATTTCATATCATTAATTTTACATTAGTATAATTGATAATTTGCTATCATGTTTGAAAAGATTATCACCGCACAAGAAAAAGAAAAAGAAAAATAAAGTTATTAACCCTGTTAAAAGTTTAACGATTTATATTTTGGTATGCAGTATGTTAATTAATTTCAGGTAATAATTTGATGAGCAATAAGTTAAAGTTATGTAACCTTGATTAATTTGTTTTTCTTTTTTTTTTTTTTCTATTTTGAATTTTCTTTTTTTTAAAAAAAGGTCTGTACCTAATGGATGTAATGGTAATGAATGTACCGCAAATTTACGATGGTCCGTAAGTGGTCGTGGTTCGTTTCTTCGCTTACGTCTGGAAGCGTTACTTAGAGATTTACCATCTTACGCAATGTACATTGCATTGGGATTTTCGAATGATCAAAATATGGTATCAAAGCTTGAATCGATATTGCTTGATCAACTACACATGCTAGCATTTATTTTAATCGCATCTTATCAGCTGTTCTTCATTTATCAACTTTTGTTTTTCTAATGCACTACACAATTTTGAAGAGTGATTTGCCAATCTGAAATGATTGATTCTACAATATTGGCAAATAAAATAAAAACCTAAAGTTATTTTTCTAAGAAATTTCATCAAATTTACATAATCAACGTTGCAATATTTAGGGTGATGATACAGTGTTAGAATGTGTTTACAACGGTGTTGACGAGGGAAAAGCATACATATCGTATAATGATGGTACTTATAATACTCGCTTGCATGAGGTTAAACTAATCCATCTGATAAATAAGTTTAAGTTAATAGGAATTCTACGCTTAGATGTTACGTGATACTTTAATTATTCGTAAAATTTGCAATCCTAATTATTACGAATATTTAGCTTAATCAAAAACTACCAAATTGAATAAGCTTCCGCTTTCTTGATAGAAAATTCACTTTAATTTTTATTTGCTTATTGGGTTAATTTGTAAATGGAGAGAAATTTTAATTTAATTATTGAATTAGTACAGATTTCAGTTATTACAGACTATAAATAGATTGAATTAATTCCAGGCTACAGCTATTCTCATTGTAAACTCCAGTTTTATTGTAAATGATGATACTTTCATTTGCATGCTTCATGTCGATTTCAAACAGCTTAACCGGTTGTCTGATGATGATAAATCGAAAGTTTGCTTTGTTTGTTATTTTAAATTATTCTATTCAATTTCCTTGAATCATCACTATCAACCTTTAACTTCTCATAAAATTAATAATCTTTTGTGTTTTATTTATTAATTGAAATGCTTTTATATGAAATTAATGGATTTTCAGGTATACAATTTACTAGCCAATTCGTATTATTTGCAATTTGTCCGTGGATCGATTGATCAATACAGTAAGTGTTTAAAATTTAACAAAAATTTTCAAATTTTTGCAGTTTTTTTTTTTCCTTTTGCCTTTTCAATTTTAAATAAACAAAAATTATAATATTAATAATGATACTAAATAAAATATTAGCATATGTAAAGAAGATGCATTCATTATCGGATGATTCACTTTATCCATGGACAACAACAACAAAAATTAATATGTTACGGAAAAAAAATGGAAAATTTGAAAATATCAAAAATGCTCGACAAGTTAAATGGTTTTCACGTAATACCACGTATGCAATGGTAACTTTACATGGTAAGTAAATTAATATTTCACAAAAGAAAAAAAAAGAAAAACATCAACATTATTGCTTCAATCGAAATAATTTTCCGTTATTTAATTTTTAATTATAATAAAGTTAATAATTTATAATAATAAGCTACATGTTAATGTGAATATTTTTTTTTTTTTTTGTTTTAAAAATTACCTATGAATCTATTAGAATTAACAAATCAATCAAGCACTTGTTCAATTTAATATTTGAAAAATTAGACGATATATTTGTTTTATTCAATAAATTAGATATAAACCAGGATAGTATAAATTAGGCTAACACATTTAAGCTTACCTAAATTAATTACAATATTAATTTGGATCATTTTCCTCCTCTTTTCTAATATTTGGTTTTCATTCAGGTTTGGATTTCTGATTTTCCTTGGCATATAACTTAAGTATAACTTGGGTATCTTGACAAATCCAAATCTTATGTCTCTTTCTTTCTTTTTCCAATCTTTTTCCAATTAAGGACGTGAAATAAATTAAAATTTATTAATGTTTCAAAAGAATTAATTGTTAAAAAAACGAAATTGATGGCTTGAATTTTTTTAAAATTTTCTACTAATATTATTCAAATTTATTCAAAACGATTGTTTTTTTTTTTCAAAAATATGACAGTAAAAAGAAAAATATCAAAATGAATTTGAAAATTGAAAATTTTTACTTTTTTTTTTTTCTTTTAATTTGCAGTAATCTTAATGATTTGGAGTTGGTGGTTTCTCTTATCAAATGCAATATTATTATCACGACATTTTAAAACATTTTGGCCTACCATACAAATCGATCAAATGCCTATTTGGTTTCAGGTATGTTTTAGTCAATTTTTCAAAATTCTTGTAAAAAAAAAAATTCGAAATAATTTTTTTTCTTTTTTTTAACAGCAAATATTTCCCAAAAAAAAAAAAAAGTATTTCTATTTAGCTTCATCGTGGTGGTGCGCTAATATCCATAATGTTACAAACGGTAGCTATTTGTCTCATTTTTATCCAATCGAAATTTCAATTTTATTTATGGTGTACACGACAATGTAGCATAGAGGTTAGATTGTTTCGTTTTCTTTTTTTTTTTTTCTTTTTGGAAATAATCATAAAAAATAAAAATCTCATCACTAGCGTAGCAGAAATAATTTAAATAATTTTTAAGAAATGTCTTTTTTTTTTATAATTCTGAAAATTTTTCTATACGTAGATTATATTATCAAAATTATTCAACAATGTTACATGTTTGTTTTTTTTTCCCATTTTTTTTCGAAAAAAAAATTATTCAAAAATATGAAATTTTAGAACATTTTATATTTTTCAATCATTTTTAATTGATGCAAAATTAACAAGATAGAATTTAATATACTAGTTATACTATGAAATTATTGCAAAAAATTATTTACTATATAATTCAAATGGATAATTCTTTGACTAAATTACAGCATTTTATGAAACCAGTGCATACCTGGGCAGGTTTAATTGCATATATGCTTGTTGTAATACAAATTATGTTAGCGTTGTATCAATTCAAACGGAAATTTATGAAACGATTCTATTTTAAATGGTTTCATCGTATCTTGGCAACTGTTGCATTCATTGCTGCATGTGTGATATTTGACATTTACTTTTTTTTTTTTTTTGCGCATTAGATTCTTTTTAAATATTTTGTTAAATCTTAAATTTATTTTCTATTGAATTCATTTACAATACATTACTTACTAATACATTACTTACTAATTCAAAATATATAACACTGAGATGTTTTTCGAAATTAAGATAGCAATTAAAATTTTTATAGGATTTTAAGTGAACATATAAAAGATACTTAATTGATTTCAAATGATTTTATAATGATGTTATTATTATTTTAATTTAGCATATGATATAGAAATTATACTCACATAAGTGTATGATCTATGAGGTGAAAAATTTAGTAAAATTCTTTTTGCATTACTAAAATAAAATTTTTGAAAATAAAATAAAAATTGACAAAATTAACAAAATTACTTGTAGCTTTAGGAATACTCTCTGCGACAATACATCATAAAACGGGCCTTATCCGATATTATGGAAGATGGCCAGTTTTACTTACTGGTTTTTATTTGTGTATATTTTGCACAGCACTATTTGGCTTTAGTTTTCTGGATGCCTATAGTGCAAAGAAAGTGTCCGAAAAAAATGAAAATATTGGTTGGCTTTTTTTTTTTTTTTTTTTTTGTTTCTAATAAAATTCTGATTGAATTTTTTACGACAATTATGATATAAGTTATTAGCATTATCAAATATTAATTATTATTTCATACAATTACAGTTTTCACTTTGATAAAAAAGCATGATAAAGGATTCGAGCGAAAATTTTCCTACATGTAAAAGTTGATAAATGTTGCTAAATGATGTTAGCAAAACATTTTCATGTTTCATTTGTTGCAAAAAAATGATAAAAGAAATAGCTTCATCAATTTAATTTGCGATGTTAAATTCATTCGTTAACTTGATTAGAAGTTAGATTGATTGATCATCTTAATTCAAAAGTTTGATTTAGAGAATGAAAATGCAGGAAATGCAAGAATATCAGCGAAAGTTCAAACCGTTGAAATAGCAGAAGAAGAAACGAAACACAAGTTTTGTTGGGTGAAATTTCCACTACTTGGATTTAATTTCCTAAACTATTTCAGGAATGAATGCTTAATCGATTAAAAAGTGTTTAATAAATGATATTTGTCAGATGAACAATTTTTAAAGTTCTAATTTTTCTGGGATGAAAAAAATTGAAATTGAATGATGTGGCCCGCGAATTGAGATTAGAAAGAAGAACAACATATATATTTATATATGGACTAGGATAAGCCCGAACTTCTAACTAGGCATTTATCCCTTCATTTAATAAATTGGAAAATTGTAGCCTTAGCAGAAATGACTGAATTCTTAGCAAATTATGCATTGATCATAAATTTGACTCCAATCTCACAATTCATTCTTTAATTAATTTCAGGTCACGATAATTCGTCTATCAATGCTGATCTTGCATGTAATAATTTCATTTGCCGTTTGCTTGATCATTACAGCTATGGTTCTTATCAATTATGCCAGGAAACATTGATTATTTCATGTACATTTATTGTCATTGTGTTATCATATCAGTGGTTAACAAATCAATTGATAACCCTAAAATTTTGACATAATAAATTTTTATCCATGCACTTTAAATAAATAATTCTGCTTGCAACTGTCATATTTTGGAATAAATAATAACTCACATAGTTTTTACAATAAACATAATCAAAAAAAAATGTAACAATCTTTATTACCTCATTTTAATTTAAATGTTTACAATGTTTTATTCTATTTGAATTTAAATTCGTCCTTTATCCTATCATTCCTTTTTTCGTTCCCTTTCCAATTAGTATCATTTTTTTTTTCTGGTTTTAAATTACAATGTGGTAAAAACAAAGCATCGAATTAGTTTGCAAATCAGGACATAATTTTTCGCTAAAACACTTTTAACATAACTTAGCATCATGAAAATATGAAAGTGGGGAAGAATTTTTTTTTTATTGACATTCAAATTTGATACTTTTGCGATAAATTGGAGAGGAAAAAGGAATTTTTGAAAATACTTAGAACATGAGTGAATTAAAACAAAATATGCATTTCAAATATAATTAAATACTTTTTGATAATAATCAAATGTACTAGTAAATATACCAATATAAAGTTTTATATTATTATACCGCATTGTACCGTAATAATATACTACTGTACTGAATCATACTGTATTAATGTACTACTGTATTAAATTATATTATATCAAATTTACGATAGAATATTATATTGCATTATAATTACGCCATATAAACATATTAAAAAATATTTGTACATTCTTTGATTAGTTGTAAAAAACAAAAAACGATGTTTGTTTCAATTAATTCATATCTGAGCCGAAATTTTTTTCATACTACTATCATCATAGTAGCAGAATGACAGATGTCATTGTTTGGTTTGTTTTGTTGTTTTGAACCTTTTCTTGAAATTGGTTACGCAATTATTCGACGTGTTTTACGTGTGATGTGATTTAAGAACAGTTTTATTAGACATTTACTATCATTTAATTGATTATATTGATTGTTCAATTGTTTCTTTGTAACATTAGGTATGAAAGCTGTCGTATGACTGAAAGTTATGATTGATTTCATTTGGTTAGGAAAAGAAAAAAGAAGTGGATAAAATGATAGGTAATAATTTAAAACATTTAGTATTATTCTTTCCTTATTTGATAACAATTATAAGCTGAAAAGTTTCTCTCGTTTTTTTTTCTCCTTTTTTTCCTTATTTATTGAAGATATAAAATTGTTGTGATAATGTAAAGTTATGCAAAAAATATTTTTGGTTTTCTTTTTTCGTTATTTTCTTTCTTTTTTTTTGGAGTCAAAACCGTTATAAATATTTGATTGGTAGATTTGAATTCGTTTTTTTCCTCAAAATTCTATATATTCTTCGATCATATGCGGAAACTTTCCAGTGTTTTATTTTGTTGTTTATTAAACTAAAGGAAAAAGTGACTCAGAGAAGTTGAACTCAGTAATGTTTTGATAATGAAGGAATAAACTGCGTAAGTAGGGCTACGGACGAGTTTAAATATTAAACAAACACTACTAATTTAGATTTGGTAAAATTTTATGCGGTTATTGATAGTAACATTTGCTGAAAGTTTGCATTAATAATCTAAATTGAGCATTAATTAGAAAAATTTTCGCGATTTTCAATCAAGTACTCATTTCACTTTAATAAGGAATTGAAGCCATAGAAGATTAATGTTGGTCATCTTGACAATGATCAGAATTTATTTCTTGACCTTCGTGATAATATCTTCATACTATGCTTCTCATAATTTGCTGTTGAAGATATCAGTAATGTTGGATCATTATTTGGATAATTTATCTACACTTCCTCGCGATTTGGCGAAAAATTTGCAAGGGATTCGAAAGTACGATGTAGAATGTCATAAGCGATCAGCCGAAATTGATCGAAAATTGAAGGTATTTGTGAAATCACACCAAAAAATGCCGAAGAATGCATCAATTTCGTTTAATAAAGAAATTATGGTAAGTTTTCTTTGTTTTATTTTTTTTCGTTTTTGTTTTGCAATTTACCAAAATCGCCTAGTTCAAGAAATTAGATGCTGATGAATCGGATTGTGAAGTATGAGATAAATATGACCGCGGGTGAAAGTGTTAAATAATGTCATTTATAGTTAAGTAATATTAAACAGAGTATACTTAACTAAGCTAGCCAATTTTAAGCTGTCTTACCAAGATGTTATCCCAATCTCCCTATCTTCTTTGTATGCATCAAGTTTTGCTCGAGTAATTCTCTCAGAGAGATCTTTACATATAACTTCATCAGTGAAATGGTCACGTTATCTTCTTTTGTGTGGATGTTGACAGCGTGAGTTACTTGGAATGATAAAAAATGGCTCATTTCATAAAATCTTGATGAATGCTGTTGTTTCGTTATTTGTTTTTCATAGTCATTATTTATTCAGTTGATCGTAAGTGTAAAAGTATTCAGAATTCACTTTCAGTTATTTCAACTATAACATCGATTCAGTTCTATTTCAAAGAAAGTTTGTCTTCAAGTATGATTCATCTCGGATATCAATTTTTGCAGACATTATTTGCGGAAATCGAACGTTTATCAAATGAAAAAATTCGTTTGGCATCAGACACCTACGAACTTGTCGATAAACATATCAGACGTTTGGATAATGATTCAGTAAAACTTCAAGCTACGATACGGCAAAAATATTTGGATGCTGCAGCGGCAGCTGCGGCAAAAGCTAATAAAAACGGCGGTAAATATTAAAATGTCTGTTGTATGCAAATGTAAGCTAAACTATATATGTATGTATATTATCTATGAGCCTTTGTATGAGTGATCGAAATTTCTGTGCTCAAATTTCTGCATTTACGGTTAACTAGCACAGTTTGAATCGTTGTTTTGCCGAAGGGCATCTTACATTGAAATACTTTCACTTTCGATATCAGCGTCACCTCTCTCCATGTTTTCCTCCTCCTCCAACTGCTGAATCCATTTTTATCACATCTTATCGTTGTAAAATGGCGAAATAAAGTAGTATTTCTTTCGCTTTTACGTTATGGAGGTTTGGCGAGAAAATAGCAAGTGAAATTCTAATTCGTTGATCAAAAAAAGAAGTGATTTTGAAAGGGCTAAAGATTTTCGATTTAAAATCCAACATTAAATTCAGATGAAATGCTTGACCGGAAGCGAAAAAGTGTTGCGGGTCGTAAGGATAAGAAGAAATTAAAAGAGGACAGCTGGTCTCAGAAAAGTGCAGGTATGTTACAAGGCATGCTACTACTATCATATCCTTATATTCTTTTTATCTCGGGATTCTACTGAATTTGTTGACATGTTTCACGAAAGAAGCTTCACTCGAAAATTGCCATCGGAACCACAGTTGTCTTCTCACTTTATATCTGAAGGATAAGATGGTCAAGTACTGCTATGATGCCATTATTTCATGATTTGACACTCAATAACATTTTTGTTAAATAAATAGTCCTTCTGCTTCTGCGGTAATTGGGAATATTTCAAAAAGTTTAAGTTAATCAAGTGAGCTTTTTTCACATTTTATTGTTGAAATCTTTTTCCAGCTTCTGTCTCTACGCCATTCCAGCCATTTTTGGATGCACCATCGGTTATGGAAATGCCTGTTGACCCTAACGAACCGACCTATTGCATCTGCCATCAGGTTATTATCTTCCATTTGATAGGAAAAATTCATTTAAAGATTTGTATATATACTTCATTGATGATTTAAAGGTTCTCATGATTTTTGTTTTAAAAAAATGAATAATCAATTTGCAGGTTTCGCACGGTCAAATGATAATGTGTGACAACAAACAGTGTGCTATAGAATGGTTCCATTTCCAGTGCGTTGGCCTTACAGAAGCGCCAAAAGGAAAATGGTATTGTGAACGTTGCAATGAGCAACGAAAAAAAAAGAATTCCACTGGTAGTAGTAAATAAGTGTCATTCGGTCACTCATGGCTTCTTTTCACTTTACCATAATCTTTTGCAACGTTTTTAAAAGGAAAATTCTTTTGAAAGATTAAATCATAGTAGTCACTGAGATGTTCTCATATTTTTAGGTTATCTGAAATGTTAAGGTGGTTACTTCCAGTTACCTCGGATAACTGTTAGTATATGTCTTTCATAGCCAATTTCTTAGCGTGCTATATTTTGATTGATACAAGTTTGCAATATTGCGCAGTTATGTCAACAATTTGTTTTTGTACATTTTGTTTTTTGACAATTATTTTACGTTTCAACATCAATTGCTTATTTTTGTATGCATCTCTCTTACACTTTGCCTTTTTAATTACTGGCTTGTAAATGACGCTTCGATCTCAGAATAAAAATTGTACCTCAGAATTTATAGCAAAACGTATAGAAACATGCGAAATGTTTATACGACGGAATATATGCCACGAAGTCAAGTTGTACTGTCGTTGGACGAAATCGCATAATCGAAACATTAGTCCCAATAGTGAGTCCGGGAAAGATACATTGATTCCTACTACAAAGGATTTTTACATCACGAATAAAAGGATACGACATGGTTATACAATATCAACTTCATCAAACGATAAAGCACTTAACTGTGATTTTTAACCAAGACAAAGAAAATGATGATAATAGTGATAAGGTTGTGTTAGCATGTTCTTTACGATTATACATATTCACAAAGTAATAAAATGGTAACAATTTTTCAGATTATATTAATAGATCTTCAATTGTGTGTAGTTTCATTGTTGTTCATGCAAAACATTTGATAATCAATGCGAACGGCTCGAAATTTGTTTACTCTCTTGGATTAATGAAAAGGGCACCTGCTGCATATGACACGGATGAATCGTTCAGGCTACGGCTCTGCAAATGCATAACAATCTTCCTCAAATATTAAATTTACTTCATGAATTTTGTGTTCCAAAATTCTGGAAGAGGAAGCGAGCTGTATCTTCGTATGGCACACATTTCTAGTATCTAACAATCTAATTCTTAGCAAAATGCGCATTAAAATGAATTTCCACTTTCCCTGTGATGACAGCTTTGCTTACTCTATACATAACCTCCTTTCCTCATACAGATCTTTACTGGCTCTATTCGTAAGTTTCACAACATTGTCTACAGAATATATCATGGCATACTAAAATGTGAAACAAAGATAAACATCTCTATATCAATTTCCATCAACGACAGTCTAAATTGTTGATAATGAAGAGAAGATTCTTCAAATAGTACGCAAGACAACTCGAATAATAATTCTTAACTTCTATAAATAATTTCATATTACTCTTCATCTGTATATATTATGCTCGAGATCAAATATTTCGGTGAAGCAGTCAAATTCATATGTGCATACTTTGCTTACAGCCTTAAACTCATTCCAGACTAAAAATATAACAAAACTTTGCCGAATTTAATCATATCATATCTTCTAGTAAACAAATTACCTGATTAGATTGTGCATATTTGAGAAATACAAATTCCGCCAGATAACTGTTCATTTGACGGAAATATTCCGCTGCCTAAAAATATAATAAAAAATCATTCAATGTCCAAAAAGTGTTGAAAATCAGATGGGACACAACGATAGCAACAAGATCATATAATAATCAATATTTAATTAAATGTTGATTATAAGATGCTTGAAAAGCAGAAATATTATCTGTGGTACATCTCTTCAAACGTGATTAATCTATTGAACATTCTGTCTTTCACTATGGAAGACCATCATTCTTCATCAAATTATACACTAAGTTAGTGATAGTATACATAGAGAAAATATTTACATAGAGAATGACACTTATTGGATTTCTGCCACAGATTGTATTTTGTGTCTTTTTCAAATACTCCCCAAACGCTGCCGGATTAAGGCTAGAAATTGCGTCCATTCCCTGAAAACAGCCCAATATGTGACTGTTAAGAAGTAAGGCAAGCCTTGATATTAAATTTACCGATTAGTTATAATTCCAAGAATAACTTAACCGAATAATATTCATTTCATGATAAGCACTAAAAAGTATTTAGTTGCTGTAAAGATACAACTCAAAAATAAAACCTATCAATCATCACTACCTTTTTTTTTCTCTTTTTTAAATATGGAACATTAAGATTCACTAGCAAGAAATCAAAAAAAAGAAAAAAAATGAAACCTGTTTGTCCATAGCAGCAATTTGTTCATATATTGGTACACCGGTACTATTGTCGTGTGGCATGAAATGAAATCGACTTCCTTTAAGCAAACATCAATCGATAAATAAACCGAACAGAGTAGAACTGCTTTTCGTTACTTTAATTAGATTTTTAGCTGGCTTGCTTCATAACTGGGTAACTGAAGGATACCACTATTCGCAATTAAATTCAGATATAAAAAACGAATATACTTAAACTACCATACCCCAGTGACAAAAGTCAGAACTGACGACAAATACTATCTTTGGATCCGATAGATACTTGCTAAATATTTTGCCATAACTGGCTTGTTTTGAAGGTGAAAGTGATCCTACCAACACTGGTACAATGCTGTAACTATTCGTTGACTGCCTGCAATAAGAAATTCGGTTAATGGATTTAATTATTTGCGACAAGAAAATCTCTCTGTTTCATAATTTGATCCAATAAAAGGCTAAATGACGATGTTTAAAAGTTTTCATCCCAGTTTCAGCTTATCGGTTCGATCTTGGAATGAAACCGTTATTTTAATCCAACAAAAAATATACTTTTCCATGATTTTTGCTATGTAAGGCAGCTGCATTTCAATGCTATGTTCTGCTTCTTCGCTACGCAAATCCATCAATGAAAAAGCTCCGGTTTCTTTCAACTCCATATTTGCTGTAAAGTTATGATGCGTAACGTGAACCATGCGGAATAATTTAGTTAATAAAATACAGACATGACATTATATAGTCCTCCATAATTTTAAGTTAAGTTAAGACTGCTAAGGTTTTTCAAAGATACTCTCAACAGTACTAAGATCCAATTTAGCCACGACACAGCCATGATTTGTTTATTTTGCTCAACTATTTCAGCCTCTTCGTCCTACCACTGCCAATATGTACGCACATATTTCCTAAAAGGCTTAAGTATTTTATTCACTGATGCCATTCATCAATAACGCGATACTGAACGGTTATCGTTCGCACAAACAATATGTTAACCGAACAGAATTTATTTTCCCTCATGATCAAATCGTTATTGATATCATTTAGAGAAATTTGAAAAAAAAAAAAAAAAAAAAAAAAGAAATACTTCTCTGATCGATCTGAAGGTCACCTATAGGTGTACGATAACGCGAACAAGTTGACAGTGCACAAGTGTCCAGCGACATCACATGTGACGGTCCCAATACGAATATAATGTTACTATAACAATTAGACGAAAAATTTTTTAACAAAAAATTTTGAAAAAACTAAATATATACCAAAAAACTGCAATCAATTAATGATTCTAAATCTATATGCAAGAATAAAATTTCGAGATTAATTTCTTTCTCTTACTAAATCCATTCATCCAGCTATTTCTCCTTCATTGAGATAATACACATGGAAACAACATGGCAGCATGTAGAACGTAGAGAAGAGTGGTTCAGGTATGGTTCGACTTCTGCCTGCTGCCCTATTGTAAAGTTGCTCCCACCTCTTTAAAGCAGGTGATAAATAATCAAGTGTCGATCACGTGATTTTGTCGGTAGGAAGCAACCATCACTTCATAAAGATCCAGTTAGCAAACAGATCAATTAAACAATTTAGAAATAGGTCTCATTTGCAATTTTTACTTTTAATTAATCATACAAATAAGGTAATGTTGCAGGTAGGATAGAATTTACACTCACACAGTTTCAGGAACAATTTGTTTGAAGGCAAAAGCTGCAACCCTGCCGCTGTATGAATAACCAGCATGTCTGAAAAAGAACTCAATTATTCGAAATACATTCGGAAAACGAGATAGTTTCGAATCTGTATATTTGCCTTGTCCAATCTTGAGATTTCCATTCTTCATACTTTCTCTTTCTCTTCTCTTGCTAATACCAATCTCTCCTTGTTCACCAATAAGAGAAAGAGAAATAATATATGAAATATGATGGAAAGAAGATGTTAAAATTAAAAACTTAATCATACTTGAAGCCATGATTGAAAAGTGACTTTGTTGCTACTAATCCATATTGGTTCTATCCTTTAGCGTGTTACTAACGTTATCATCCTGGACGAATAATTGATACCAAAATTAGTGATATTCATACATAACCTGAGCTAGCAAAATTTGGCCTAATTTAATCTAATTGAAGTGAAAATTGACAAATTTAAAATGTGCAATGTTTAATTTCCAACTGCTATGAAATGATAGTACTTACGGTGAAATAATAGCACGAGCTGATTGAGCATGACGTGAACCAGCAGCGCCAAGCCATTCCGTTAATTCACGATGCAATTGCCTTGGATCATCCGTATACCTAACAAAAGATAAAGTAATATAAATATAGGAAATTAAATTATTCAAATGTAACACTTCCATCTTTGGATAGCATTATTAAAGCATCAGAAGTATAAAATAACAAAAATTTTGTTACGTTATTATACGTTTTATGCTACACTACAAAAAAACAAAAAACAACAAAAAAAAAAAAAAAAAAAAAGCTAAAACAAAACAAACCAAGATCCAGCATGAGATGCATTTCTTACAGCGCAACCAATAGAAGCCATTGCTTTTAGCACGATAATTTTAATGTATTCCAACGATATACCTACATTAAATGATATAATTTTGCATATGTTTTTTTTTTTTTTTGCAATGAACCAATTACAACATATAATTATTTCTAAACGTATGTAAAGGATAAATTTACATTGAAAAAAAAAAAAGACAATTTCAAATCTATTCGATGAATTTCATTTGTTTACTGTGCAGTAATATTTATTCTCTAAATTAATACATTCTGTAAAAAATTGTTGAAAGTGAAGAAAAAAAAAAAAATTATAAGTAAATAAATAAATGAAATATATCCGTGATAAAGTAATTTTTCCTCAATTTTTTTTCTTTTTTTTTTTTACTTTTAATCTTTAAAATTAACATGAAATATAGTAAATTATATTTTAGAAATTAACTTAATATCTTAGCTAATATAGCACTAAGCAAAATGATTGACAAAATTTACTACATCAATATTATGCAGTGTAGAATGCAACGAAATGTTGTGGCATAGAAATGTTGTTAGTGAGATAGGTGTTAGAAGAAATAGTGTGGTAGAGGATGATATATATTGTCAAAACAATAATGGTCAGAGAACAATAGAGGGAACGGAATTGTTGCATATGTTGTGTTTACCGCGGTGTTTTTTGCTGAATTTATTGATTTGCGATCTTGGTGGATAGTTGATATGATGAGTAAGAGGAAGGTTTTATTGGATTTTGATCAAAATGTGGTATCAAAAAGGCAACTTGTTGTATCGGAAGATGTACGAGATCAGGTTATGGTACAGAAATCCGATAATATGGTAGCAAAAGATACGAATGATATGGTATCAAAAGAGGGAGAAAATGTGGCTACGAAAGATGAAGATATGAAAGAATTCGATGAAATTGTTGTATCAGCAAATAGTGGAATGATTACAATTGATGATGGTATGTTATCAGTTGATGAAAATATGATAGCTGTAGAAGATATGATATCAGTACAAAAGGCTATGGGATCAATAGAAGAAATTATAGCATCATATGACTATAATATGGAAGATAAAGATGAACCTATGGTATCAAGGCATAATAGCGATACAGTATCAGTGGATGAAGCCGTTGGTTCAATGGAAGGAGATATGAGACCGAAAAGTTACGAAGACAAAGATGAAGGGATGACATCAATGGATATCGATGTGACACTAATGGACGAAGGAGTATCCACTGTTGAGCCAATGTTAGTAGACGATCCTACGGAATCAATGAGTAAAATTATATCATCAGAAGATAAAACTACAGAAGTGGAAGATCAAGTTATGATATCGAAAGATGATGCTGTAACATCAACAGATGAATCGATGGAATCAGTGGACAAAATTATGACAACAAAAGAGAAAGCTATGGAAGTGGAAGAACAAGATGTGATTCCAAGAAACGATGCGATGGAAATAAAAGATGATTCTACAGGATCAATAAATATGGAACAAGCAGATGAACCGATGATATCAATTGATGAAAATGAACAAATTGGTCGTGCCAAAATTTGAATCAAACGATAATTTCATGGTATCAACAATGAAATGACAATAGCTCAGGGGAGTTTTAAAAATTATTAAATTTTTTATTTCAATCAAAATATTTTTCGCGATTTATTATAGGTTAAGATTTATTGAGTAGATTATCCCTAGAAATCAACCAATTTTCAAAAATTTAACATTAATTATTCTTACTGATTATAATAATCTTTATTTTCCTTTTTTTTTCTCCTTATTCTTATTCAAATTAAAGATAGTTTGTGTAGTTACTTAAAAGTAGTGTTAATTGTATTGGTTGATTTCAGGGAAATTTCTTCAAAAGTAGTAAAATAATTATTACAAAATTATTGAATGTAACACTAGCAGTGTTAAATTATTTGATGCTTACAGTGATCTTTTCAGAAATGCTTAAATTATTTTAGGAAAATTTAATGATCTCTTACAGTGATCTTTTCAAAGATTCCTAAATTACTTTAAATATAATGATCTCGTATAGTTTTTTCAGAAATTCTAAATTATTTTTAAAAAAAATGTAATGATCTCTTACAGTGACGTTTTCAAAAATGCCTAAATTATTTTAAAAAAATGTAATGATCTCTTACAGTGATCTTTTCAGAGATGCCTAAATTACTTTAAATATAATGATCTCGTATAGTTTTTTCAGGAATGTCTAAATTATTTTAAAAAAAATGTAGTGATCTCTTACAGTGATCTTTTCAAAGATGCCTAAATTATTTTGAATATAATGATCTCGTATAGTTTTTTTCAGAAATGTCTAAATTATTTTAAAAAAATTAATGATCTCTTACAGTGCCTTTTCAACGATACCTAAATTACTCTAAATATAATGATCTCTTATAGTCTTTTTCAAAAATGCCTAAATTATTTTAAAAAATTATAACGGTTTCTTATATTGATATTTTCAGAAAAGTCTAAATTAATTAAATGATAGAATTGAAGTTATGTTGGATAAAACATTAGAAGTTATTTTTAAATGTATACATATATATATATATATATATATATATATATATGTTTTTCTATAGTTTAATTTTCTATACTTTTAAAAAATATACGTATTTCTATAATTTTACTAATTTTCTCCTCATCCTTCTCTTCCTCTTCTTTCTTCTCTTATTCCTCCTTCTTATCTTCCTTTCTTAACAAGCTTTTCATTTGACAGAAATGACACAACAACTAGTTCCGACAATGACTACTACTACTTCTACTTTACTGTTACTTTTATTCTTTAGTATAGCAATAAAATGATGAAGCATTTGTGTACATAATATGAGAGAAATGCAAATATGAAATGTAGAAAATGTAATATTAAAATAGTAAAAACTGGAAATTTTGAAAATGAATATTGTCAATTTTCCCACTGGTCAAGATGAAATGTAAAGAAAGAAAGAAAGAGAAGAAGAAAAAGGCGACGAAATAAAAGATTGAATTGATTGATTCAAACAAAACAATAAGTAAATCTAGTTTTATCGAGTATCCTATATCCGATAAATATGCACACTTACAATTTCTCTCTCTCCTCGAAAATTCTCTCTCAATGATTATTTAGACATTGCTTGTTACCTATTTCAAAAAAAAAAAAAAAAAGATTTTAAAAAAATGAACTTGAAAAAAAAAATTTTTGTCATCTATATATATATCGTCTACTTTCATCTATTTTGACATTATTTTAATTAGCATTCATTCGTGTTGTCTTTTTTTTAAACATTATTATATTATTCATTATTATCAAACAATTAAACAAATCCGTTTTTATCGTTTCACTTTTATATATTTCTTTGATAGATAATATTATTTTTCTCTTTGTCTATCTTTCTCTCTTTTCTTCCTTCTTTTAAAAAAAAAAAGAAAAAAAAAGAAACGAAACTTTAAATGATTGCTTTTTTTTTTCTCGCTCATATTACTATTCCTACTAGTATTATTACAAATAATACTACACTTCATAACTAGTCAAATTGGAGATTTGAAAATTGGACGATACAAACAACAATGGTTCTACTATCTACAACAACAACAACCCCACAAAATGTAATTAAAAATTATCTTGATAGTTTGTTTTATTTTGAAAATAATTAGTTAGAAATAAAAGTATTAGATAGTTTTTAAATTTGAAATTTACAAAATGTCATCGACTCTTTTTGATGTAGAGAAAATTGAAATGAAAATATAAGTGAAATAAATAATATTTGTTTACGAAATTATTGTTAATAGATTACTACTATTATTTAACAATAGTCATTATCAGTAAAATATTATAGGAATGGGGAAAGAAAAAAAAAAAAAAGGTATTAGTAACTGGAATTAAAATTATTAATATTTACAGCTGTTATTTTGGTTTCTAATAATTTTATCGAATTTCAATCAGAATGTCATCAATTCGTCTTCTTTCTCATCATCATGGTTACATCACGAGAATACGAATTTGTATTTCGACAGTCAATCAAAAAATGAAAGTAAAATTTACATATCTATATATTTTAATTCTAAAATGTTAAAATCAAACCTGAAATTATTTGCATAAATTAGTTAAGATAATTCAATTATTAGCTCGTTAATCGTTTGTAACATTTGTGGACATATTAACTTGAAACACTAACTATCTTTTGTAGGACTTAAAAAAACATACAAAGTTTATGAATAACATAAAACAAAAGTTTGAAAATTTTCAAATAATATTTGCATATAATTATTTGTGAAATTTGCCGAAATTGTTTTATTTTCAAAACTAATTCATACCTGTTTACTAATTGTTTAAAATTTTTCTTTCTTTTTTTAAATTATTAAACATTTCGACAAGAAATATAACTCATCTACAGATATTAAATGAGTGTTTTTTTTTTTTTGCAGGACAATTATCGGCAAATCTTACACATGAAAGATTTCGAGGAATTTTAACAAACAATGACGAAATTGCATCCAAAAAAACTAAACAAGTATTATATTCCTTGTTATTATTAGCATAAATGTTGATATGATGCTTATTTTCTTTTTTAGGTTAAATTTATTTTAGGCTATAAATCATTTGAAAATAATGAGCCTAAATTTTCGAATTTATACAAAGCTCATGCATTTTTTCTATATTCATAATGAAATAGTAACAACTATCTCAAATAATTTACTAATATGAATTGATATACAAATTGATAAACTCTTCCTCTGTAAGAATAAATCATATCTTTGGATCATTTATACGATGATGTTTTCTTTTTTAAATTTGAAGAAAAATGAAATTTTTTTTCCTTTTTTTTTCTTGAAATATTGAATTGCATCAATTCAATTGATGATTTATTTCAAGGAAGCTGGCAACGATGATCAACGCTATGAGCAATTCATTACTCCGTTAGTTGAAAATTATACAAAATTAAGGAAGTCAAAGATAATTTATTATTCATGTAAAGTGTTAAAATTTAAATGTATTTTTATCAAAATTAAAAGTATGCAAATAATTGCAAGAGAGAGAGAGAAAAAAAAAAGGATGAAATGAATAATTTTGAATATAAAATGCAAATGAATCAAAAAGTTATGAGTTAAAATGAAAGTATAAACGTAAATGTTCAATGATAAATGATCAATTTCAATAGATGAAATTGCTGCTACCTTTTAATCCTTCTTCAGACGATCATTAAAGAGTACGAAACGATGCATACGATATGGTGAAAAATATCTTTATCAATTATTGGAACGATCAGGAATGCTTAATCAATGGTTTATGGCGAATAATCCAGAAGAAGCAGGCCGTAATTTTGCTCGCTCATATGAAAATTATTTCAAAACTAAATATGATTATTTCGATTTACCCCACGATGATAGTTTACGATCTAATATTGAAGTTAGTCTCATTAATTAACTTAATTGGTGATACTATAACTTGTATGTATTTTGTTGAAAGATTGACTCTTACTAATTTCAACTATTCACATTCAATTTTTTCTCCTCTTTCTCTTCATTTTTCTTTCTCTCTTTCATTTTCTCTTTCTCTAAGGCAATACAATATTAACTATTTGCAAAATTTTTAGAAAAAGACACAGTAATATGGGAAAAAAAATTTAGGAATAAAATACTTGAAATATTATTTTAAATTAAGCAAGCAAATATTGCTTAATAAATATTGTATTTATGTTTCAAATATAATTTCATTGAAGCATTTTTGCCTGCTTATTTTCTATTCAATTAGTTATAGATGGGTATTTTTGATCATATTATTTTAGTTATTAGAATTGTAATTATGAAAATGATATTCAAGTAAACAATTTCAGGATATCAACGTATCATTTATATGTAATGATTTATGTCAAAATATCATTCGAGAATTGGATGAAATAATTGGAAAGGAGAAAAATAATACACTTTTACTTAATGTACCATATTTGGATGATGCTGAATCACATATTAGCAATGCTAATTCAACGAAACAATCATTAACTAATTGCCAATTAGGTAAGCATTTAATTGAATAAAAATATTCAAATTTTAAAATTAGATGGAGGAGAAGAGAAATTTCCTTCTAATTAACTTAGGATTCTCTATCATTCGAAATATTTGCATTATTTTGCATACAACGAAAAGAACATTGATTACGAAAAAAAAAAGTATTGGATGACTATAATCGAAAGATATAAATTCATTCCATCATTCGATTATTTCAATTTTTTTTAAGTATTATGTAATTGTTTATATACATTCAGAATATAAGAATTCCATTCTTACTTATATTGTGATTTAATTAATAATCTTATTTCTACACTGATATATAGGCGAAAAATTAGAGGTAATCATATATGAATAAAGAGAAAAGACTAAAAACGAAAGAGAAAAAAGAAAATTGGAAATTTTCAATCGAACATACCTGCTTTAAATAATCATTTTCTGTTTTCCGACTGATTTTGTTCTATCAAAATACTTAATTTTTTTACCGTCAATTTTGAAAATAGAAATTTTCCTCATTTTAAATGAACCATTAACCTAACTTACTATACTCTTATTTTACCAATTTAAAGTTGCAATTTATTTCCAAAAACTATGTGAACAGTAATTCTGGAAATTCGAAGTTAGACTATTTGATAAATAACTTCTTACTACAACTCTCTCCGCTATGGCATAATATAGAAGAACAAATAACTGATGAGTGATAATTATTTAGAAATGTTCGTACCAGTCGGAAAATGTGTCCCGCAAGGTGCAGAAGAATTTGAGGAACATAGCAAATTATGTACATCCTGCCATGGCGTATATGTGCTTGACAAATTGTGCTTCCCACGATTTATCAATGCGATAAGATGTGAAAGTGGAACTCAAACATCTGGATGTATTTTCGACAAAATTTCAACACAAGGTATGATTCAAATACAAATCAAAATAAGCCTACAATTTGAGAAAAATTTATAATTTTCTTGGTAAATTTTACATATCTCAAGGATTTATCCTACATTACTTCGATTATTCTTTACATTTGAACATTTAATACATGCCTACGAAAGAGAGCTATTCAAGAGTTCAAAATTTATCGTTAAATGCATGGAATTGGTTAGTATTGGCTTGTAATATTTCATCGCTTTATTTTTGGATTTTTTTTTTTTTTGTCACCTGAAATATATTCAAAAATCATTTATAAAAATGTCAATTTTAACTAAATTATACTAATTTTAATAGTAATTTAGCTCATGGTTCATGTTATATGCGTACGCTTACGTTTAAAGTGTTACGTAATAAAGGAAGTGAAGAATGTCAAGAATGGAATTATGAATACATTCAAGTTCCAACATCCTGTGAATGTCAACTCGATACGGAATCACTACTACTAAGTGCTGTGAAACCATGACGATGGACAAAAGGAAGGATGACGAATTCGACGAATAACAACAATGAGCAAATAGAAGAAGTAAAATGATGTAAAAGAGACCAAGCGGGAAAAAGAAAAGAATGATTTTATCGATGAGCAAGAGAAAGTGATCATCTTTTTTTTAAAAAATAATGCCATGATGGGAGCATTGCTTCGTGATTTTTTTTATTTTTTATTTCACTGAAGTTAAAGTCTATAAATGGATTGTATTCTGAAGTATTCGTAGTAAAATGATGTCAATTTAATTATGATACAATTTACGTTAACAAAATTTCAAAGTAAAATTGAAACGAGCGAAGTTATATCAAACCAACACAACATGGTGATCATAATGAATCTCAGATTCAGAATGTGAGAGAGTGATTTACTCGAATGACATTTAGACAATCAAGTACCACCTCTTTTAACACAGTTTAAAGTGAACTCTTCTCACCCTTTATTAGTTAATTCTACAGATTTACGAAGAAAAGCTGACTCAAAACCTACATAAAACACGTAATCAATTCACAAGGTACGAGAAATCACAGGACAATGGAAATGTAGCTATTTATATATGGGTGCAAAAATTGCATGAGAACTGTACAAACATTTAAAACACGAATGATAATGGATTGATCACAAGGGAAATCCAGCAAAATAAAGACACACTGAAAATGGAATTCAAGCTGATAGGTGAACATAAGACATAAATTTACTGCTTACTATTGATTAATCATTATCGGTTATGAGTATGATCTCAAGGAAAAAAATAAAGAATGAGAGAATCACAGTGTATAATCGTATGATTTTTTCAAAACGGATAAAAAAATTTAAAATTCTTGTAAGCGAAGAGTTCCTGAACTTATAAATTGTTTCGTACTTTAGAACCTTATAATTGCAGTTATAAAGCAAAGGAGAGGTTTTTAATCTGTCGTGATAAATAAACAAACAAATAAGTACGCATAGGCATAAAGCGAGAATAACAGATAACCATCTTCTACACTTAATTTTACACGAACTAAGATCAACTAAACTCATAAACGTAAACTGTTCAGCAAGGAATTCGAAATCATATTAAATCTTATCATGGAATCTTATGTTGATGAGTACATTAAAAAAAACATTATCCTGTTGATTAAAAAAAAAGTATATGAAAAGTAACTGATATCGACGGAGCTAATTTTCACTATTTCTACAACTTACTTGAGAGTGACGGATAATACTTTACTCTTTTTTACAAACAAAATCTGGATCAGGTAGCCATTTACTACCATCCAGTGGGACTTTTTCCAACCAATCATCGCAAATTGTTTTGTTATCCTGCAAGTAAAACCACTAAATAATGCCGAAAGAAAAACAGTAATGAACTGGTAAAGAATGTAATTGACAGGTAAGTATTTCGCCTACGTACACAATGAACAAATAAAGGCAATTTTACAATATCTAAAAGATCTACTAAACTTTTAAATGAATATACTTTATCAAGCACAATCCCTGAGCAAGCTATAAGAGCCATGTTGTCATCAACAACGAAAGCGTTGCCTAAATATGCATCAATCTTTGCAGCTATTCGAACAAACTCTCCATCTTGAGTGAACTGTTGGATCCGACCTGTTTTATCCAAAACAAGAATGTCATTGCCGTATCTGGAACGACGGTATTATACAACGGTATTCAAGTCGGAAATAACAACTAATAAAACCAGTAAAGCTGCTAACAATGAAAATGAAAATAATTTATATGTATATATTTGCTATATCAATAGTATAACAATCACTCGTGGTTTGTTAACAGTATTCAAGCAGTGGGAATATTACGGTGTTATAAAGTCGGCATTTCAAAATCAGGAGCTCTCTGAATCCCTATTTTTGTTTGCATCTGGAGAATTATTTCTCTTTTCTCTATACGAATAAAAAGTGGAATGCATGCTATTATGTAGTGTAGAATGAAGAGTGGTAAAGTGGCAAAGAATTCAAGTGAATTGCATCTTGCATGGAAAAATAAACCGAATTTAAAAAAGTGAAGTTCCATTTAACGTCTGCAACCTATGCTTTAAAAAAAATGCGTTTCCTAAACCAACTGTCGCCGATTACCCTTTGATAAGCAGTGATATGGAATAGTCTGAAATGTTAAGTTAGCATTTCAATACACTGATAAATATTTTTTGAGATATTTGTAGCATCCATAAAGACGGGAAATAGGTTATCACTATGAAAAGGAATCCATGATAACAAAGTGTTTAAAAAAAAGCTAAACTAACTTCTGTATTGAGAGAGGAAAAAAAATCTGCCCATCTTCTTTTCCTTCCTTACTAAAACTTTTGATCACTTTTCCTTCTGTTACACTGATCAGTCGAAGAAACTGCCTGTAAAACGTATAACGAATTAAGGTTATATTAACTAGAAGACTTCATTATTCAACCACTATGTCAATTACAAATTTTCACCAGTCAACCACCACATTTTAAACTGCGATAAAATCTTGATTATCACCATATCTAGAAATTCTTTAAATTAAAGTAATTAATGCAAGTCTACCAAAAAAAAAAGATATAAACAGATCTTTATTCTGTTGAATAAGTCACCGATTCTATAAGGCAATGGAAAAATGAAGAGAAATGATTGTGGTTGACATGAAATCTGCTTGATCTAATCGTTGATCTAATTTCTTCACCTAATTTCGGAGTTGGTACAAACTTGTCCAAATATTCACCTCATGATAAAAAGTTAATGCAAATCTGTGTTAAATACAAAATGATTAAATTACATGTTAGTACAAGTAACCTAGAATACATATTGACGGGTGAAGTGCACGTCGAGACCACTAGTAGATCGCTGGATAGGGCACATACTGTTTGGAAAACATATTCATCTTCGCAGATCACTTCCGTCCAACAACTTGGACAGCAGAGATCCGAACTATAAAAGGTGAATCATAAGCAATTAAATACAATTAAAAATTTTCAAATTTTTTTTTTAAAAAGAAGCTTTGCACTGAAATGACGGATATTCACTGTTTTGTAACACACCTATAGACAATGGAATCCTCGCCTTTTACTCGTTTTGTCAAAAACATTTCACCACTATCATTAACGCTTAAACTTTGTATTTTGCCGTCAATAAATTGTTCACTAATCATTTCTCCGTCCATTGTCATTATTTTGAGCAACGTTAAACCTGACAAACATTCCGAATAAGCATAAATTATCTGAAAAAAAGAGAGATAATCAAGAATGCTTTTGACGTAAGTAACGTCTAAAGCTTTTGTTCATATGACTGCATATCACGGAGGGATTCTATCCGACGGTACAAAACACTATCGCTGTGAGTCATAAAAGAATGATCTTAATATGGCAAACATTAGAGAATAATATTTACTGAAGAAGTAATTCTTACCCTATTTTCACAAAGTGATACTTGACAAAATGGTTCAGCTTTTTTTGTTAAATTATTTTTCTCCTGAAAAAGTAGTTCGCCAAATCGATTCATTTTAAACAATCCTCCCTTGGCTGCTACCCAGATATTTTGTTGGTTATCAATGGAAATACTGAAAGAAACATGTAGAGAAGAAAAAAAAACAAAAAAGCATGAAACGAAATAAACTGTATTTTATGGGATATGTAATGATATGTTTTTGATAAATTGGATATTTTAAAACAAAAAAAAAAAAAAAAAAAAAAAAAAAAAACATGAAATAAATCAATCGTAACAATAAGAGTAAAAATAATACGACAGCAATTTTTTTCAACATGAAATATTTTCGAAATAAACATTTATTCACTAAACTTTTGACAAAAATACTCAGCTTACCTGTATGGTATTCGAGCACCAAGTGGTGTTAAATGTACAAACATTTCTGTAAGGCGTTGATGATTAGCAGTATTTGATGGTATTTCCGTCATATTATAATATGTCAAATGATAATGCAAATTATTCTGAAATAAAAAAAAATGAAATTTGAATAAATCTTTTAATGATATAAATTATAATTTTCTTTAGATATGAAATTTTAAAAATTTAAAACTAAAATTCTTTCCTTTTTTTCTTTTCTTTTTTTCTATAATCATCAATATTTGTACAATTTTACACTTTTTATCATTATCGCTAACAACATGAATAACAAAACATAAATCATCATTCTATCAATCATTATATCATTATGTTTATCATTTTTCCTCTTCCTCATCTATTTTCTATCACTGATATATCGCATAATTCCTTATCAATAATTAATCTTTTGTTATCTCTTCGAATGATATTTATAAACAATCTTTGTTGTCATTTCTGGGAATAATAAAAATATTTCTATTTTCTATCTTCAATTTTTCCCTCCATTACTCATCATTTTCTAACTTATCCGATCTTCAGTTAAAAAAAAAGCCATTCTTCGAGTAACATAAAAATCTCATACCACATCATTTTACAACATCTCATTCCGTAACATTAAATCCCGAAAACGAAAGAATTCCATAACATCAAATTCCGAAGACGGAAGAATCCCGTAACATTAAATCCCGAAAACGGAAAAAATTTCAACTCGGAGAAATTGAAGAATAACTTTTAACCGGAAACCGGTTTTCGGTATGAGATCTTGAGTAATTGTTACAGCACTTTCCAACATCATAATTGATGAATATTATTTGCATATAAAATTTAATTTAAAAAAATGATGGGGGGGGAGGGAGGGGGAAGAAAAAACGTCACATTGGGAAAGTAACGTATACTTTGTAATTATAGTAATGCATGCTGCATGCATAATTAATAAGTATAGCATTAGCATTTGATATGAATTATATGCATATTGAATATGCTAAATATGCTAATTATTTTTTATGCTAAGATAAAAATTGGAATTTTGTAAAAATTAATCATTTTTTTTTTTTTTTTCAGAACGATCGAAAATGTATGGTTTTATTAATTTAGCTTACAAGTAATGTATATGTTAATCAATGTAATCAATAATATTCCAGCAAATTTTGCTAATACTTTACTTACTCTGATAAATTCATTTCTTTCTTTTTTTTTTTTTTTTGATTATTTTCTAATTTTAATTATTACCACTATTAATTGTTATCATGATTATCATTATCACTATTACTGAAACATTAGTAAGACTGTCTAATTTTTACTATTATCATTATTAATTGTTATCATGATTATCATTATCACTATTACTGAAACATTATTAAAACCGTTACAATTATTATAATTTCTAGTCAGTTGCTTAAATTTCATTATATTTATTTAACTTTAATATTTAAAAATTTTTCTTTTAACCAATAGTTTAGAAGCTTTCGTTTGTTAATTTTTTCTTAAATATGTAAAAATTAATAAATTCTATAAAGTATATTTGTGTAGAAATAAATTTAATTTGTAAGAAAAGAAAAAAAAAAAACTAAATTTAAGTTTGAAAATATTAAAATTAAATATAAACTTGATGAAATTCAAATAATTGAATTAAAAAATATTTTTAGATGGGTGAAGATGGAAAGAATATTAGCGATGATATGTCAAGTCTTTTACATGCAGCTGAAGAATGGGCTAATGAACGATTATTTGGCATTAATTCATCAAATGATTTGGATGATTCAATTTCTTATGTTGTATTTTGGATTATTTTAAATTTAATTTTTTCTAAAAAGAAAATAAATGTTTGTAGAATTAAATTGAAAAAGTAATATGTATAAGTAATACAATTATCAGACAGATTCTAACTCAAAATAATCTTCAAGTTGCATTTTTTTGCTATTTTGAAAATTACATCATAGTATTTTGAATATGTTTATCAAATAAATGTAAAAGAAAAATTTATATTTCAATTGGAAAAAAAAAGGAAAAAAAAAATCAATGACAATATTTTTCAGCCAATTTATGTACCAATTGAAGAAGTTGCACGACAAGCTGTCTTAGAGATATGCAAAATTTACAATTGGAATCCTAAAACTGGAGCTGATAATCGACTTTCAAGACGAAATGCCGATGATACAACACCCATACAACAGTCTTCAGAAGTACCAATTTTGCATAATATTTTTCAGGATGTTATCGTTTCTTCTTCAACTATGAAATTGAACAAAAGCAATTCTACTGCAATTTCTAAGATTCTCTCATCAGCAAAATGTTATCATGAACAGGAATCTTTGCTTGATACCTTCCAACCATTGGCTACAACATGCGACGATGTTGTAAATAAAACATTTACCGTGAGAAGAAATTCTTTGTGTAACATACCGGAACAATTGGATGCACCTGATCAGGTAATTCACGACAATAACACCATAAACAAAACATCCGCCGTGAAAAGAAATATTTCGCTCAATAAACTGGAACAATTGGATATGCCTGATCACCGAATTCACAGTAATAACACGATAAATAAAACATTTACCGTGAGAAGAAATGCTTCGTGTAACATGCCGGAACAATTGGATGCACCTGATCAGGTAATTCATGATAATAATACCATAAACAAAACATCTGCCATGAAAAGAAATATTTCGCTCAATAAACTGGAACAATTGGATATGCCTGATCACCGAATTCATAGTAATAACACGATATATAAAACATTTACCGTGAAAAGAAACTCTTCGTGTAACATACCGAAACAATTGGATCCACCTGATCAGTTAATTCATGATTATTCGAAACAGAAGTCTACTGCTCTTCAAAAAGTTACCATATTTCCTGCAATGGATACTATTTCTTCTTTGGCTGATAGTGCTCTTTATAGTAGCAAAATTTCCACTGTAGAAAATGCTGAAAAAAACACTCACATTTCATCAGGTGGTAGCTTTTCCGATACAGCAAACAAAAATAGAATATCTAATTCAGATGAACATCCTGAAAATATGGAGCAAAAATTCCTTCCCACTGCTCCTAAAAAGTTAATTTTAAACCCTGCACTGAATATTACACTTTCTCCTGTAACTATCGATTACCGACAATTTTCCGACAATAACCTGATTACTAGTACTCCTCATATAAAATCCTTAGAAGAGATCCAAAAAGTACCAGAAATGCTCGCTATAACGAATTCTGTATCAAACGATATCAGTTCCCGAAACATTGCAAACAAACATTGTGCAACAAATAGCAAGGATATTATCACCGCAAATGATACTGTTACTTTTTCATTTCCAAATGAAACTACTAATGAAACGATAGCCAATGAAATCATCCGGCCAACCTTTTCGAAGACTAATGAAATTATTCAGTCATCCTTACCGAAACCTACGACATCAGTGAATGATATAAGAATAAATATTAGGAGCTTACCGGAGAATGATATGTCAACCCCAAGAACTGTTATTATTGCTAACACGACGTTGCAACAATTTCCACATTATCCCGTTGAAAAAGAGAAAAATTTACCCGTCAGCAATTCAATGCAAATAAACGAATCTCGAAATGATGTATCTTATCGTACGTTATCGGAAGAAAATCGTGCTTTAATCATTAAATTAGATGAAAAATTAAGCCGCTTGCAGATCAATAACAGTCCATCACTATCCGTAATTCGAAAATCCGAAAATCTTGATTTTATTTCTACCATGACAGCGACACATCCAGAAAAATGTTTGTTGACCGTGGCAGGAAATCCGAATCTTACCGTTGGGGAATTTGAAAATACCGCTTTGGTAGTTTTGCCAAAAATCAACAATACTACACAAATTGAAAGCAGCACAGATCCATATGATAGCAAGAATTATGCAAATTTGGAAAAGAATATAAACGTGGAAAATACATCACAGAAACAGTTAATTACTGACAATAAAGATATGGATTCAACGATCGACGCGATTGCTAGGCAATTTGTTGCGGATAATCAGACGTAAGTTATTTCAAGTCAACTGGAAAACTATACTATTCCATGTAACGATAGACAAAAATTTCAAACGTAAGAATTCCATTCCATCTATTTGCATATTTTACACTAAAATACGTTTATGAGTATGAAGCGAAAACAAGCGTTTGAAATGTTACCCTAAATGACAAAAATATTTTAAGTGATATCCATGGAAAAATTGAAAATGAAGAATACGAAAGATTTTTTAAATTCTAAACCAACTTTAACATCCAAAATTATCAATGATGAACTTATAGCAAAATACATTGTCAAACACTGCAATACGTCAGTTATACGTTTTCAAAGCAAACAAAAAAAAAAAAGAAAAAAAAATGAAAAAAGTGGAATCACTTTTATAAATTGATTAAACTTAAAATTACTGACGTGAATTCTTTGCTGTTACATTTTGAAAAAATTGAAAAAATTTTCCAGAATATATAGGAGAAATTTCAGGATGATAATGAATAATATTTCTTCTTTATCTGAAAATGAACATAGTTTCAAAGATATAACCGGAAAACAATTCATTACCAGAGCAATACAAACGGATCAAGAAAGTGAGTATGAACGAAGCAATAAATTATGCAATAAATTTACCAGGTATTTCAACAAAACATTACTGTATATTTGTTGTGGAATATATTCATTTATTATTTATATAAATTCAATTTTTAAAATTTGCTTAGATTTTAAGATCAGTATTTGGTAGTAATTTGATTACTTTTTATAATTAATTATTATTATTATTCTCTTAATTTACACTTTAAATAACAATTTTTTACCCTCTTTTTATAATATCAGAGGAATTATTACAATAGTTACTAATTCAAGAAATGCTTAATCATTTGTTAATCAAAAATGATAGCTGATAATATAAAGAACATCAAATAGGGAAAAACAAATTAATACGTTTAGAAATGCATCACTACCAGTAATAAATAATTTTGATGATAAAATTATCGAACAAACAACAACGACCAAAAGTAAGTAATGTTTAATCTACTACAATAATTTTACTTTACCTACAGTAATAATTCTATTATTAAAATGTCTAATTTAAAAAAAAAAAAAAAAGGAAGCAAACACTTTGCAAACTTTAAAATATTCTTGACATATATTTATTTAAGCATTAATTGTTGCAAGTGATACATTTATATTATTTAAAATTCAAAGTTAAATATTGAAAATTAACTCAAATTTAGAATCATTTTTGGATGAGCCAATCAAATTTTTCAACTATATGTCATCACCAGTACGACGAAAATCATTGCCAACTCCACGAAGCGTATTCAATTTCAATAAACCTAATAAATTTCTTACACAAAGTATTAAACGACCACAAACAATTCGTGAAATTATCCGTAATACTCCAACAATGATGACAGTAATTGTTCATTTCGTTAATAATTCCTTGGATGTTTTAAAACACATTCAAAATTTTGAAGCGTCAAATAACAGAAAAAAAAAATTTAAATGATATTTTTAATAAAATTCATAGGAAAAAACAAATTAAACAAATGATTTACAACACATATTTGGTAGAATAACACTTCAATGTGATAAGGCAAGAAAAATTGATACTTTAAAATTAATCAATGAGATAATTCGAGTTATTTTTAAATTGTTAACTTATTAATCATTCCCGAAATAGGATCAGTTTGTTGATTTATCCCATAATTTTACAAAATGACTAGCCAGATGAATTTCTTTCAAGAGTTCAATGTATTGATAAATTTTTACATGGCAATAAGATGCCATAAAAATATATCTGATAAAAGACATATTTTTAACCTAAGCCTATTGAAACATTAGACATCATTTTGGCCAATTAATTTTAGCCTAAGTCTACTGCAAAATCGAACATCAAACAAAGTTCAAAATCAGTTCATTCAGTACGATCGATGAATCCACCTAAGAAACCAAATGAATTACCACTGGAAAATCGCGCTTCTCGTCTTAAGGCGGAATATTTAGCTAAGGAACGAGCTAAAAAAGCAGGTGGTTGACAATTACTAAACCGAATTACTTAATAAATTATGACAATCTTATTAAATTATTTATTTGACAATTTGGAATTTAAAAATAATTTCTAAATTTGAGCATTTTTTTTTCCTGGAGATAATTTTGTTATCCATTTGTCATTATCATTGATATATAAGCTTGTCATTGGTACTCTTTTGATAACTAATAAAATATAAGTAGTTGATGACAATAAATTAAATTGATTTAAATAGAACATTTATTATGCAGAACTGCTACACATGCTCATCTACCCATCATTTCACTTAACTGATCAAATTGTACGAATAATTAATCGTTCCTAACATAAATAAGTAGACACAAATCGAAATTCAAACTTTTCAACTAACTTAATAAATTTCTCTTCTTTGTACAAAAAGTTAAACTAGTCGTTTTAATATGAATAAATTAATAAATAAGTAGAAAATCATTTCTAATATGCATGAAAAAATTGAACTTTCTAACTATCTTAAGCAATCAAAAAAAATTAAACTCTCCAATCTATTTGTCCAGTCAAAAACCAAATTTGCTTAATTAACTTAATTAATCAAAAATTGAACTTTTTAACTAACACAACCAATTTTCGACAATTGTAATTTCACTCCAGCAGAGCAATCAAAAATGGTGGAAAACAAAAAGTTAACATCTGCAATGGTCGGTAGTTTATCGGTATTGCGAAAAAAGTAAGTTGAAAATATGAAAATTCTAGTACTTCTTTTTCTTTATACATGCAAATATTTCCACTTATTTCGAAAAGAATTTAATATTTCAGGTCACCATCCGTTTCTAAAAATCCTGTAAGATCGAACAATAACAGGAGATCAAGTATACCAATAAGCTTAAATGCTAAAAAGCAATTCAGTACTTTTATGAGAAATGCATTATCACCAATTAGTGAAATGACACAAAGTGCAAGCCAAAAACATGGAAAACTTTGAAAATATTTGAAATATGACATTAAATTACTTAATAAATCGCTGATAACATTTTTTCAGTAATTTATCCACGAGAATATTAGCAATAAAAATGAAATAAATGTTACAAATTTTGATTTTTTCTTGATAATATTCGTAAAATACTTATGTGAACTTGGCTTATTTTCCGCACTATGAGGTGGAAGCAATTAATTAAAGCATTTCCGAAAAGCCAAAATTGTTTTGACATCACTTGGATATAAAATGAAAAATGAAACACAGTTTAATATTTTATCACGCATTTTGATTACTTTTTCACTTACTTATTCGAATACTTAGTCATATATTCATTTATTAGCTAATTTATTCGGCTTATTTAATGTATAATTTAATTAATAGCTTATTTACTTACCTGTCTATTTATTCATTTATCTATCTTCATCCACCAATTATTTATTTTTGAATATTAATCTATTCGTTTATTTGTTCACTAACTTATTTACTAATTTACTAATTTGTTAGTTTACCTTTGCTTTAATTCACCAACCTACTAAATCATTTATATTATTTGCAACTTAATGCAAAAATTTACTTTCGAATTTCTCACTTATTAGATCAATTACTTGCTGATACTTATTTATTAATTACTTGCTTATTAATTATTACTTATTAATTACTTGCTTACCTAACTTACCCACTCATAAACATCATTTATTTGCTATTTATCTCATACTAACTTATTCACTAATTTGCTAGTGTCTTATTTGTTAACTCATCCATTAATTTACTAAATTACTTATTTATAACTTATTCATTCACTGCTTTACTGCAAGTATCCATTTATTTCTTCACTCACTAATTTACTAAATTACTTATAACTTATTTATTTCTTTGCCAGCTTGTTTGTTTGCTAATTTTTGTACTTACTTACAATTTACTAATTTATTTATCAAATTGCTTATCTGTAAACTTAATTACTTACTCACTAATTTGTAGAATTATTTTTGTAAAATTGTTTATTAACATATCCAACAATGAATGATTGTAAATCCATTTGATTAATTATGTTCCAAAAAATTTTAACTTCAGATTTAATTCTTTAACATTGATTAAAAAAAAAAAAAAAAAAAAAAAAAGAAAAAAAGAAATCGATCTTTCGCACGTAATTTTCATTGCTGCACGTAATCGCAATTCATATTGTTTGTCTGATGAAAAAGGAAGTGTACATGTGCGACGAATAACTGAAGATGTCGCGAAATCTAAATGAATTTCGCAAAGGAAGGAATAATACATTTCTTATAATTAAAGTAATTGATATTTCATTTCGTAATGAAACTAATTCATTTTATAAACTGTTAAAATGAACCATTTAACTTATACTCATCCTTGTCTAACATGAGATATCAACACAATACGTCTTTGTTGTCTGTGGTTACGATATGCTTAAATCAAATCCAACGGCAACGTACTATCCTATGTTCGTATGCGTGAAATAAGATTGCAACATCGTATCCTGTGTTTCATATGCTTAAGCTAAGCTTGTGACATTGTCCTCTGTTTCATATGCTTAAGCTAGGATTGTGATAGAAGACACTTCACTTTTTTTGTGTAGTAAACTTTTCCGGATTGTTAATTTCCTTCATTACATTTCCGGATCATTAAATCCATATTACCGCTAAGATAATGAATTATCAGTGAAATGGATTATGAATTATTCCTCATCTATATTAATGTAAATAAATGAAATGTTTAATCATTAATTATTTCAAGTTCTGTGCTACGAGGCAATTAACCGGAAAAGACGTGAAATGTATCGGAATATACGACGAGGAATCTTGCAACTTCGAATGAATTATGTACATGATAGCAATGACGAAAAGTGGTTTAATCATGATGAATTACCCAATGCATCATATATGGTTGGTACTATGGTTAACTTGTAATCAATATATAGTAGTAAATTTTGTTCTTTGTTTTTCGAATTTTCGAAAAACTGTTCGAAGCAATCTTCTTTAAAAGTTTTCAATAGTTCCGTAAAGTATTAATAGATATAGTAGTAAAAAAAAATTTCAAAATATGAAGTGAAAAAGTAATCATACGATGCTAATCTTGAAAATAATTCGATTAGTTCGATCCAGTTAATTGGGTCATCAGTAATTTTGGCCGATTAATTTAAAAAAAAGTTAGCGAACATTTAAGAGGCTGAAAAATTACTCTTAAGAATGGATTATTCTCATTTTAGTAAGGTGATGAAATATTTGCAGGTTTTTCTAAACTTAAAGATTCATTAAAAGTTTCTCACATAGCTCTTACAGCGTAAAATGTGAAGTTCATTAATACCTTGATGAAATAAACGTAGGACTAATTTCATAGAATAGAGTACTTTAGACTTCCCTTAACGGGAAAAAGTGATCTCATGATCACTTTTTATATTATTGGGATCATGTATCATAGAAAATAAATAAAAGACATTACGACAAACTTTATACATTAGTACAAATTTTGTTCCTTTAGAACACAAGCTTTGTAAAAAATTGTTGTTGTTGATATAACATCTAGTGAAATGGACATAATTAGTTTTGAATTTTTAGCTAATAACATAATCTTGTTCAGGATGGCAGCATCAGTATGTGCAGTCAAATGACCAACTTCTTTTATCGTAAACGGAAATATTTTTCTCATCAAGGTAATCATTCTACCTTTTTTACGAGACTGATAGGTTTTAACCAACTGATTTCAAAATTCTCGCCAAAAAAACACCTCTGATCAATATTTTCTTTCTGAAATTCGCAGAAGCTTTTCTTGTTACCTGCATCATTTTCGTATAGTTTTTTCAGCATAAATGTCGCTTAAATTAAAAATATGCAACATTTTAGCATGGAATGCGGATACGCTGCAAATCGGACATATGATTAATATGGAAACACCTCTCGGGGTTTTTCAAGTGCTTCCACGAGAATTGCTCCATACTCTTTTTGATCGAATATCTGGTTCATCTTTTCTCATCTTTGTTTATTTAATTTTATTGGATTCAAAAATATTGAGTTTAATAATAGGTGTTATCATACAGTCATCGAAACTACTATAATGCTCGGTATGGAACATATATATTTTACAATTCTGATTTTACACTGAATACTGTCACATTTCAGAGTTCTGGAAGAAATTCACATTTGCCTATATTAAGCATTCCATATAATCCATTCTTTACGCAGTTTTTTTTAGCCAAACAGTTGCTATTCATTAGTTTGACATCGAGCACATTTAACAGCGAAGTTCGGCGTTATTTGTTGTTGGAAAATGCTCATCAAAAATTTTTAACTGAAACTATAGCATATATGGAGGAAAACGTTCTTGATGTCGACCCGTTTTATTTATGGGGTTAGTTCTTGTAAAAGAAGTGTTTGTTGAAATATACTTTTGCTACTAGGATACTGTTATGCCTTTTAGGTATGTTGTTGAAGGCGAGCACAATTGTTATGGATTCTCGTAGTCGCCGTTCATTCTTAACCTCTTTCTTCTCGAAGGTAATGCGTACTAGTATGTTTCAGCAAACTGTCGCTTGTTCTTTGGGATCATTTGCTGATTTCCAAATCTTTTCAGAATCAAGATATTACAAATTGGCCTGGATGGGGTCGATGCTTCATGGCGGTATGTTTGGAATAAACAAATCTCGAGAAAAGAATGGAATTATAAAATTCGAATTAGCAGTATTCACCACTATTTGATGAGCATTGATATATTTCAGAAAGATGCTAAACCATAACTCATTTCACATTTCAGTATGCTGCGGCGTATATCCTAGGTTATCGCATAGTTATCCTTTGCACTTATAATGGCTGATAATAATGTCATAGAACAGCAAAATATGTTTAAGATAGAAATATATTGACAGTTTTGCATTAATTCAATAAATCTAATTTCCTTAGCAGCTAAAGTCTACTACATGATAGGACTAGTAGAACTGAGTATGTTTTTATATTCATTTCTTGTTAAAGTTTTGCGAAAAATGGGATTTTCGCGAATGTGAAGCACTAATGCAGGCGGTTCTGTTTTCTACTAAGTTGAGTCAACTGCTGCACGAAATTTTGCCTAAAAAAGCCGGGAAATATCCGTCTTTGGAAATGGAGGTATTAAATTTTAGTTTTATTTTAAGCTTAGTTAGATTTCGGTTTAACAAACAAGAAATGATATATCTCAGCATCTTACTTTGTTTACCTTATTATCTTATCTAGTGACTCTTGTTATTCCAACCTCTCCTAATAATGTAACTGAATATCAGAGAAACTCCTTTTGCTATTTCCACTGAACATGAGATAGAATGTTGTATTATAACTTGCTTTTTTTACGATTTTAAGATTCGAACACGCCTTCGAGGTTTCTTTCTGAATCATTCAACAAAAGATAAAAGGGATTATGGATTCTGGATTTCTGCCCTTTTACGTACACAGAAAACAACAGCGCTTCAAGGAAAATTGTTCATGATTATGTTCGGACCAATAAAAATTACTGAAAGCGGACATGGTAAATGCTCTTCATGACTTTGGTTTTCCCCAACTTAACGCAAAATCCTTGTAGGATCAAATAATTTGCAATGGTTTTCATATATGCTTTTTTCAAGTACTGCTAGAGCTTCATCTTTTATTGTAGAAAAAGAAATATTATTGCAAATTATTGCAGAGACTATCGACTGGGAAGTGTTATGTGATGGAAGTGTTAATTTGCAACGCATATATGCGAGACTACTTGGTCCAATAGCGCTTGGCTTTCATCACCTAGCGAACACTTCAAATCTTGGGCGCTATGCATGGACCGATGATCAAATCTTCATTTTGATGGAAGAAATATCAAGTCAGTTGATATTTCTTCCATTAGAATGAAAATTTTTTCAAACTAAGTTATCATGTTTTTTGATTAAAATCCTCTAAAAAAAATCTCCCGACAACAAATGTTGAAGTTAGCACTTTTAGCATTTCCTAACACGTGGACATTGCACAACTTCGCTGCATTACTTGCTCTCCGTCCACAAATCATTCACATTGCTTTATTCACGCGGTTATCAGAAGGACGAACGGATGAAGCAGCGCATGTTTTTCACGCTATCAAGACTGTCCGTACATCTTTTTCTTTTGTAAAAGGCAGTCAGAAAACAATTTGGAATATATTCCAAGAAATTGTCTATTATACGTTGGTCGATTGTTTACGATTGGGAATCTTACTTGTTGATATTTTGCAGCTTCCCTGTTCAACTCCTCTTTCTACGATTTACTATATGACATCAGAAATTGTTGACAGTATCTACTGGACGTAGTTTTTTTCATTTTTGCATCAAATATCTAAACTTCTCAGGTTTTACATCGATGGGGAATTTTCGTCAGCGGGGCTATATGTGATGTAATGCTCAAGATATTTCGAGCCCTGCCGGCTATGAATCGTCGAATGTTCTTGTCTTCACTTCTGAGGACAGAATCATACCAACTTAGCGGACTGCTTCTTGACACACCATGTAAGTGGCCTACTTCATGATTCTTATTTCAACTGTTTCATAACTTCATAAGATCCTATAACGGAAAAATCTACTTCTTTTTTTTATTTTCCCGAAATCATTGGTAGTATTCTTTTTTTTTAGTTTTGATATTACAATCACTTTGATTTTGACTTGGTTGCTCTTTTAATGCAGATGTAATTGCAGTTAATGCTGAGAACTTTCATGCCGAGCTCTCTTCTGCACGCTCCATATCATCGTTGATGACATTACTGGCGAAGAATGTTTGAACAAGTTTAGCAACATCGTTCTCGATATTATCTTAGCCATTCAGTTTTATCTCACTTTCATTTCATTTCTAACTTCATGTAATAGTTTCACATGAATTAGATGGAACAAACAAATGTAAAGTAGCGAATTCTGCCTCAAATAATATTGACTTGGATATCCGATAAGTAGATATAGTGGATAACAGCAATACTAGCAGATGAATAAGATGGGTTCAGCTATTGAGATTTGTTTTTAGTAATCAAAAAATGGATTAGTAATTAATTAATGTGCTCGGTTTTCAGGTTGTTTTTACGCCACAAAAAATTGAGAAAGGACCAATCTGCTCAAATTTCTTTAATTTGAAGATTCATCAATGATTTTTTGATTTCTATTTCAGTTTCTCTTCTCTATAATACTAGCTTTTCTATAAAATTTCCATGCTGTTATGCAATCTGCTTGTTTGAAATTAACAATTTGATTTTCATCTTACCTGTTTGCTGCTACATTTCTGATTGTCTTTATTTTAGTTCAATTTTCATTTTATCTGTTTACTGTTTGTGTTCCTGCTTGCTTTAATCTGTGAAATACGGTGTCACATGCTTTTCTTTGCTTATTATAATGAAGATATTACTGATAGCTGGAAATGATGCTCTTTCTATGTTAATGGAAATCAATGAAACGCATTTATTCCTAAGATATAATTTTCTTCAAGTATTATTTGAATTTAAATTTGAATTATAAGTGATATAATTTTCCTTTACAGCCATATTGTATCTATTAGGGAAATCATGAATGAAGAAGGATGGATATAGTGCTGTAGATTGATGAATTTAAGGTGGGAAAATTAGAATTCGAATGGAAATTATTGAAGATTTTCACTATCGAAAGAAGCGATGGGTTGGTTGTTCTCATCAAATATGTGAAAATTTTTTAAGAGATAATTTATAAATGAATTTTACAATCCGTGTAAAGGTGTAGGATTGAATGTTCAAATTCAATGAGAAAATTTAAATTTTTTAAACTCTCCTCAACATTATTGTAAGTATTGGTGTTATCAACGAGAGTTATGTGTGATGTGAATGATATTTGTAAGGTAATGGATTTTTGGCCGGTCTTGTTGGTGAGCAAGTGAAACATTGATTTGAAAATTTCCAAGCATTTTAATTTCATGAATATTAATTACTGTTTCAGAGTTAGTAAGATTGATGCCAAGAGAAGCTTGTGAATTTTGTCGACGAGCTAGAGCACGACATAAAACGAGAAAGAAAGCTGGAATCTTTTGGTACAGTAGTCGAGGATTAGGTCGTGCAGATTGGAAGCAGAAAGCCGCAAGATTTCGTCAAAAATCACCAGTATGTGTGTCATATAATTGATTGATTGTTATTTCAGTATGTAATGCAATAGTGTTACTTTGTAACTTAGTTAAAATTTTGCAATTACTATTTATCTTGCAGGAAATATTGACGGTGCGTGACAGCAGACATGAAACTAGTAAAGTTGATAAACAAGATGAAAGGAATCCTAGGTTGCAAGCTCTCGTAGATTTATTTAAAAAAGAAGATGAAGTCGAAGAAGGTTATATATTTTTGCTTCTTTGTTTGATAATGAAAAGGAAAAAAAAGTGCAACAAAATTGCTAAAGCGGTTGTTTGAGAAGATCTTTTGTTTAATTTATGGATCGATTTATCTGTTATTTCTGGAAGCATTATCTTGAAGAGAAAAGAGTCTAGCGGTAGTTTAATTTCATGCAGAAGAAAAAGCTAAGAGCTCATCATTGATCAGGCCTGTTACCGGAATTTAAAATTGGTTTTCATTGGGCAAGAAGAGAGCAGCTGTAGTATAAATTGAACTTGACTAAAATATTTTCCAGTGCCTTCTCCGAAAGATAGTGCAAGTATTCTGTCGGAAACCATAAATAATGTTGAAGCTGTTGACGATTCACTTCAGCCACCTGTTTTGACTCATACTACCAATCAAATGTCAAAAGGAGGGATTTCAACCATCGAATCTAACTTAGCAGAAAAACCCAACTTATCACACTTCAAGGTTCTTGCTTCTTACTCGTTCCGACAATTTTTTATCAAATTGGCACAAAAAAATTGACTTTCAGCTTTCTTCTATTCTATGATAAGTCTATGACAGTTATAGTACAGAGCTTTCCACTGATTGTAGGAATGCGCGTTACCACATGTTATAAAAGTTCTGATACATGTCTTTCTGTTTCATCTAACGATAATTTACACATTGCTAGTGGATTTTAGAAATAAATAAGAGAATTCGGAATGAAATATTACTATCAATTTTAAAGGAAAGTTTTTCAGATTGCCGAAATAACGCTTCAGCAATGTTTCGATTTATTGCAATCACTTCCGAATCATGACCAGTGTATAGAAAACGACTGTCGATAATGATGTCTTACACTATGAAATGCATAGCTTTCGTAATTTCAAGCTGATTTTTTTTTTTCATTTATCAGTTATTGTGGTACGAGAAATACCCTATATTCTTTTCGTATTTGACCGTTGATAAGAGAACTTATTAACATCACAAAAATTTATTATTCATCACGAACATGATAACGCTTAAATTATGTCGTATCATATGATATACCTGATTTTCAATAACATACCATTTTTGTACCTTAGTGTAAATACTACGTGATATGCATTCTGCAGTAGATTTTATCTGTGTATTAATTACTATTCACTAAAAAAAAAAAGCGTTTCTTTAAGGATGTTGCTCTTAACATCCATAAATAACACATGTAAGCATAAAAGTATCAGGATGACAAAATTAGCTTGATGAAATTTTCAAGATTTCAGTCAAAAACCGTGTATATATATCGTCGTGCGCTCGGTGGTACAATTTGTTTTCCAGTGATAGGATCGTAATCAATAACATCCTCATCCGATAATGTACTGCTTCCACTTCCCCAATCATCTTGTCTATCCAACCTTACTGGTGGTTGATCATCTACTCTTTGACCGGTCTGGATGCATTTGTCTGCATGACTTGGCCTGGTTTGAGTTATTCTGAAAATATTTAGATTTAAATGAACTCGGATAATTACATGAACTGCGGTAATACCAAATATTTTTTATGAATGAAAATATACTATTAAAATATGATAATGCTATAATGGGCTGAATCGACAAAATTCTTGAATCTTATGGGAACATATGAAGCAATAATTTTGTTGAAAAAACTTTTTTAATAAGGCAATAAAATGTTAATTACCATTAAATTAAGCAAAATAGAAAATAATCTTGATAAAGCTGAGAGAAAAAAAAAACAAGAGTAGCTAGAGCTCTTTTATTACCTTTTTTTTTTATAATTGAACTAATCAATTTATCATTGAACTAACCTGTTTACCATAGAACTTCTTTGTCGCCATCTGTCCTGAAGAAGTTGCTTTTTATGCTCATCCATTGCTATATAAATGAGACGATCTTGTATTGGTTGTGCTTCACAAAGCCTTAAATTTCAATTAATTTTAATGATTTTATAATTTTACATTGATTTATGAAATAAGATAATTACCTGAGGTGTTTTTTTTTTTTTTTTCCTAATTAAATAATCGATCTTTCATTGTAATAAATATAGTAACGGTTCTTATTAAATGTATTTGCACGATTAAATACTCTTTCTTGTCATTTGTAAAATTTCCTAAAATTTTTCAAAGAGTAAAAATCTTTTTCTGCTTTCCCAAATATTCTTTTCTACATTTATCTTAACAGTTTATCAGATAAGAGAGATGATTATATATATATATTTACTGAAAAATTAACCTTTTAATACCCTCTTTTTCATCCTGAATAACAGTCATTGTTGCAACATCCGGATCGATCTGTCTTATGCGATATTGACTATCGATTGAACGAATCATTCGATCAAAGATTAAACGAATTTTTGCCTGTAACAGTAAAGTTTCATTTTTTTTTTTTTCTTTTCTTTAATTAAGATTTTTTTTTCTACTTAAACTTTGTTTTACATTTAACTCATCATTTATTATTTTATACGAAATAAAAAAACAGAACTGTGCACCGATAAGCATAATTATACTCATTGTTTTATATTATCATTTATAAATAAAAGAGTGATTAAATTAAAACCCGCAAAAAAAAAAAATCTTTAAATATTAATTTAAATAAATTTCTTAATTAATGAAGTAACCTGTACAATAGAAACGCATAAGCCAACCACGGAAAGACCTATCATTGTAAGAGCCAAATTGAAAATAATATAATTTGGTGTTTCTGTGACAACATCACCAAGTCCTAAAACTTTCATTTTTTTTTTTTTTTTTTTTTGTATAAAATATATTTCATTTTAAAATCTTTCCTCGCAAAATATTGCAATTTTCGTTTTTTTTTTTTTTTTTCTTTAAAATTTATAAATAGGAAAATTATTTAAGATTTTATGTTTTGATTAATTTCTAATATTTTTAATCTATGCTTTAAATATTTTCTAATGCTTATTTTAATTATTAATTTTATAATATCATTACTTCACTTTTTTCTTTTTCTTTTTTAACTGCTCGTATCTATGATTATTTTTCACATTTTTTAAACGTTTTTAATTTCTCATAAGAAGTGTTAATTGTTTTTCAAACTTTTTTTTTTTTTTTTTGTTTATGAGAATACAAACCAATTGTAGTAAGTGAGGTGAAAAAATAATAGTAAGCAGTAAAATAGGTCCAATTAGTTTCCCAAAGTCGTACAACAAATGCACTAATTAGAATCCATAAGAAGAAAAATATGAATGCAGCTTTAAGTGGTACAGTACGTTGTTTTTCCACTTCACTAAGTTCAATTGGTAATTGTGATATTTTCTTACCACTTTCTATCTGAAATTTAATCACTGAATCATACATTTATTAATCAATAAGGTTGATATTCAAATAATTTGTGGTGAAAAAAAAAAAAAAAAAAGAAAAGCAGGTATATAAGTTATTTCTTGAAAAAATAGTAAATTTAATATAAAATAAAAATTCCCATTAAAATTCATTTTTTGAAACAAAAAATTGCTACAGCTCAAATAAAATTTTATTCAAAATAAAACGAAAGAAAAAAAAATTTCATTAATTATCATAAAAGTGAGAGAGTAATGAAGAGGAAGAAAAATGAATTAATCATTCATTTAAACTTTAATGATATAAAATATAAATTTTGTTGAATTTACCTGATGGTCAGTTTGATGAAGGTCACTATGAGTATGCGATAATTGAGTTAATGGTCCAAATCTAAGTGACAATTCACTTCCAGCACGACGACTTCTAAATTTTGCAACTTTTTTTTTTCCCCCTTTTAACTAAACATACATTATTTAAGAAATGCAAATTCTTATGTTTTCTTGAAGACAATTAAGAGTTGAATTGAATTAAACAAGAAATAATTTAAACATCGATTTTTTTTCCTTTACTTTTATTGGTTAGTTCCATTTTAATAAAATTTTATGTAAAAATAAATAAGTAATCGAACTTTTTTTTGGAAAAAAATGTAACCAAGTAAACTTAATTTAATTTGGAAGGAAAAAAATTACTGAAAAAATGAACTTTTCTTTTTCAAGACGTCTTTTCTGGTGTTTTTTCATTGTATTTGAACAGAATTTCACATTGAACCATTTCCAAAACATATCCAACCAGGTATAATACAAAAAACCCCATTCAAGAAGAATTGTAAAAACTAATGGTATACCACAAAATGCATAAATCATCGATATTATACGACCAGCTTGTGTTGCAGGATGAAAATTTCCATAACCTAGAAAAAAAAAAAAAAAAAAAAGAGTATTATTTTCTTAAATTGTTACAGTATAATAATATCTATTATTAATTTCGAATATACTTCAATTACTTAAATAAGATGATAGCAAATATTATTATCATATGCTACAATAAATATTTAAATTAAGAATATTATTCTCTTAATTTGTTACAATATAATAAATATTATCTATTATTAATTTCCATATACTTCAATCATTTAAATAGTACGACAGTAAATATTATTAACATATACCGCAATAAATATTTAATTAAAGAATATTATGCTCTTAAATTGTTACAATATAATAAATAATATCTATTATTAATTTCGATATACTTCAATTACTTGAACAGTTACGATAGCAAGTATTATTATCATATACTGCAATAAATATTTATTTTTTTCTTTAAATTTTCAATTAAAATGAACAAATAATTTATGTGAAGAGATTTATTCGAAAATTTTTAGTTGGATTATAGAAATCGTCCCTTTATAATATTTATATATTTGATACAATATCGAATTTATTTCCAATTTCTAATTAAACTAAATGATTAATTTACTTTTGAAAAATGAATGACAAAACTATAAATTGAAATCCTTTTTTTTTTTTTCAAATCAAAAGACAGTCATTAATCAAGCAATGAAAAAAGAATCAAACCAATTAGTTATATAGCCTTTCTTTATCAATCAAATTTTCCGGAGTATCAATTTATAGGAATTTAAGAAATAGTTCTAAATTTTAATGAAATATTGGAATTATCAATCTACAAATGTTTAAGGGAAATTTACAAATTTTAACAAAATTTGATTAAATTTATAAATTTCAATGAAATTTTAAAGTTAACAACGTATAAAAATTTGAGAAGTATTTCTCAATTTGAATAAATATAAGATAATATGAGTGAATATAAAACATACCAATAGTTGTGTACAAGCTAGCAGCATAATAAACACCACCCCAAATATTCCATTTTGTATCCTCCATTATTGGTTCTTTAATTTCGATTCCTAATTCATGCTCATACCAATTGAGCACATCACTAGCAAGTTTGATTTTATGATTTTCTGTCTCTGATACGCTAATACTTTTATTTTGCATAAATAATTCATCCTTGTCAATTTCCCATAATTTCCTAAATTATTTATTTAAATTAATTTTATTTATTTTTTCTTCCTTTCTTTATTTATTTACCATTTTTAAATGGCAAAATTTAATCATTGGTATTTTTTTTATGTTTTAAAATGAAAATCCCAAAAATTTTTCGCTATTTTAAAATAAAATAATTCATTAAAAAATATTAAATGTAAAAATTAATCGATATAATTAGTGTATAAATGTTTTAAAATGAAAATATTGTTTGCTTTTTTCTTATTTTAACCTTTTCTGTCTTCATCATTATCAAATTAGTTGTTAAATCCAAATTGTTCATCCAATTTGTTGCTTAGTTGCATTACAGTAAAATATACGAATATATTTTTTAACTACTCAAAGTGTAACATTAGTAAATTTCAAATATATCATTTCATTATTAATTTAGTGTATTTCAGTAAAGTATCAAGTATCTCTTCTAATTATTCCAAGTGTAAAATAATTTATTTTATTCGTCAACTTCAATTATATCATTCTTCATCATATCAAGAAAAAAAAAAAACAACGGATCGATGGTTATTGGTATTAATAGAGAAATGAATAAATATTTTTTCCTTATTTTAGACTAAAAATAAAATTTAAAGTGGAAAAAATTTTTGGCAAACTTCTTTTGTTATTGACAAAAACTTTTTATTTGTATTGACAAAACTTTTTATTATTAATATCGATTGTTATTGAAAATTTATATACCTGAAAATTTCTATTTGATATATTTTATGCTTTTCATAAAGGTCCTTATCATGCCTGTACCTCATTATAATTTCATTTTTATCATAGTTACCTGAAAAAAAAAAAGCCGACCAAGAATTGAAAGGAAAAATGAAACTATTTTTTGAAGTTCAAATCCATTTGATAATATACTAAACGACTTTCGTGTAATTTGATACAGCATCTATTGCTCATAAATCGTACATTTTGCAAAAATATTTTGAAATTTGAGAAAAAATTTAGCAATATTAGAAATGGAAAGAAATTTATTTGAAATAAATAATTTCTAGCAATATTTTACCTTCAATGGCACTAAAAATAGTACCACCAATGAAAGAATATGCAAAAAGTATGATAAGCCAAATTATATTCCGCCATATTGTTCGACCACCGGTTACTTTTTCAACTTTTCTTTCCTTTGGTAATTCCATTTTCTCTTTATGAGAGTTAACCTATAAATTGATAACAAATATTTTTGATAGAAATTTCAAATATTCATCAAATCAAAAAAATATTGTAAGTTTCGAATTTATTTAAAGATATAGTTTATCCCTTTTTTTTTTGCTATTATATCTTGCCAGTTAGTTGTTTATAATTTTTTGTCATTTTTTTAAAATTTATTTTACCATTTTCATTTATCAAATTTCGTCTTTTCGTAATTTAAAATTGATTTAAAAGTTGTGAAAATTCACTTCTGTTTTTTCTTAAAATTTTTTTTTAAATATTCACATATTTCATTTTCTACTTAAAATTTTTTTTAAAATATTCACATATTTCATTTTTTATTATAAAATATATTTGCCGTCGTCATTTCTGCAAAAATGATTGAAAAATTGAATTATTTTTTTTTTTTTTGGAGTGATGTCGATTTCTTTGCTTATTAATAAGCCTTTAGCATTATTAATCGTCACAAATATATCATTTTGTAAATTTTACAAAATGAAAAATAACTTGTTTCAAAAAAGTATACATAAGCAAATCTGAATTCTAATTTAATTAACAGAAGACAAAATCACAAATAATCAAAAATTGATATTTTAAAATATTTGCAATTTAAAAATACAATTTCTAGTTTATTTCAAATTATAACGTAATTTTTTTTTTTTTGCTTTTCTTTTTTTGTCTGTTTGTGTTGAAAAAAAAAAAAAAAAAAAACAAACTGTTAGTATTAATTTCACTTCAATTTTTGTTTATGAAATAATTTTACACAAAATTTTTGAAACATATGTTATGGCAAAGTTTAATCTTAATGAAAGAATTTTAAAAATTTGTATTTCATCAATAAAATTAATCGCTCAAATGTCGGTATAATTGATGTATGCCACACTTTCGGCTTAACAAATACTCATCTTGCTTGTTTTTTTTTTTTTTTGCTTTTTTTTTTTCTTTGACATAGCCGATAAGTATTATCGTATCTTAAACTAATCTGAAATGTTTTACGCAGAAATCAATGTTATTTCATCATTTAGATCAATGTATTTCAATCAAAATTTATACAAATTTGAAAATATTTAATTTTTAATTTAATAAATTTTATTAGTTTTATTTTATTACTTTAAGCAATTTTTTTTTTCTGGCAGTTTGTTCATAAATCTTAATTGTGATTTTTAAACACTAATTAAAAGAATTTACAAAACTTTAGCATTTTGTTCATAAATTTTTAGTGATAATTGATATTATCTGAAACAACAGTGTAAATTACACAGCATTACTAATAACAAGGAAAAATAAAAATTAAACATATCAGGGTGAAACGTTTTTTTTTTTTCTGCCATTTTTATTTTAAAAAATATTCGAAAATTTTTGATTAATTTTATTCCAAATTTGAACTTATTTTATTCAATATTGCTATATTCATGATTTTTGCGATCAAAGCAAACACTTCTATCAAATTTACAGAACACTAAAATAATGATTTAAATATTTGTAAAATTACTAATGTCATAATGGAATATGCAAATCACTCTATTACATTGTTCAAAATAGTTTTATGTGGAATTTGATTGCAAAAAAGAAATCTGAATAGTACCAAGGAAATGAAAATTCATGAAAAAATCTTGATAGCAGTAAGGAGTTCAAATTATTTGTACAGTAAAAATTCATGTCAATGGTAGAATATAAAATTTATTTTTTTTTAAATTTGCTATTTACATATCATTTGATGATAGTAAGGAGGAAAAAAAAATACAAAAATTAGCATAATACTTGTCATTGGTAGCAAAAAAATTTATCATATAAAGAGCAAGCAATTAAATGAGTAAATTAACTTTACCTTTTACCTTCTATCATACCTAATTACTTCAAGATTAAATGAAAAATTTGTCTGGTACTTTTCACCAATTTATTATTACTTTAAATAACTTTTAGCATTCTGATTACATTATTTGACAATTAAATTGTGCTTTCATTTTTAAACTTATCCGAAATTCAAAAAAAAAAAAAAAGGCATGCCTCTAACGTTCGTCGTCGCTTCCGTCGTCTTCGTCGTTTTTCATTCGGTATTGCTGAATCAATTACCATTGAATTACCCTGTTGTAAATGAATTTTTCAATAATATACTAACATTTAAAATTATATTTAAATTTTGAAAAAAAAAAGATTATTTTCTCTTCTGTTAATTATACTTTTTCCTTTTAGTTTCTAATTTTTTTTCTTCTCCACCTGAAATTCATATTTTTAATATAAAATCAACTTTACCTCACCAAATAGCATAGATGGCCTCTTCTCACCGGTAAAATTTTGTAGAACGGTTGTTGGCGTTTGTTCAGTACCAATTAAACCAATCCTATCATCCGATATTCGATTTTTCCCATGTGCAGTTCTCGTTTGCATCGTTTGTATTAAATTTAGAATAAACAATTACTATGTTATCAATAGTAATAGTTTTATTATAATTAATTAATCATTAAACATCGATATTTTTATATTGATGAGCAAAACTATTTCGATCAAATATCTTGCAAAACATAAATTTTGACTATGAAACGATTAATTTATCCTAATATCTCATGTGTATTACGTGAATATTTTGATGAGTTTAACAAAATGATTTATTTTAATTCAGAATATGATCATAGACAAAAAGAAAAAAAAAAAAAACAAAAAAACCATTTGAAACTTTACAATTGTCCTGAAAAATATTTCATACTTTGTAATTATTTTGAACAATTGGAAAATGATTGAAAAGAATGGTCAAGATAGGAAGAATGACCAAATGGAAATATCTTTTCTTCATTTACTTATTCATATCAAAAATTTGATGTTAATTTTTAAATTTAACTTTTAAATTGTGATCATAAGAAACTAATTATTAATGATCAGAAAAGGAAAGAAAAGAAAAGAGAAGGAGAGAGAGGGAGAGAGAGAGAGAGAGAGGAAGAGGAAGGATGAATATATGGAAATATCATTTCTTCTCTACATTAATCTATTTATTCAAGTCATAAATTAGGTACTAATTTCTATGCTTAACTTTTTAAATCATTATAGCAAATGAAATTAATTATCAATAATTAAAATAAAAATTAGAGGGTGGAAAAGGGCAAAAAAAAAAAAAAAATCCTTCATTATTGTTAGTTAGTTAGTTAGTTAGCAAATATGCAATGAGTTGATATTTCAAGAATTGAAGAAGTATTTAGTTGAATGATGACTGATAGTTTTGCTTAGTCATATTGAACAGTGGTTAAAATAAAGATAGACGAGAAAGTTTGAAGGTGAATCGATGGGAGAGAGAGAGAGAGGGAGAGAAAGAAGAGTGGGAAAAAGTGATAAAGAAGGATGGAAAAAGTTTAGAAAATTTCGAGCTATAAGCAAAAACAAATATGTAACAAATAAAATCAAATAAACTAAAGATAAAAATGGTGAGAAAAAAAATTGTTAGTTGATGTTCGAACAATTTTTTTTTTTTTTTTTTATTTTTTATTAAAAAATTTTTAAAGAGATTAAACATATATGTATGGATGTTCATAGGTGTATGTGTGTGTTTCTATATAATATATTCAATTATTAAATGTTAGAAAAAATTAGGGATAGAATGAATTTTCTTAATAATTCATAGAAATATATGTTCAAAATAGAAATTATTATTTTTTTTTTTTTTTTGAAAAATGCATATTATATTTTGATTTTTCAATTTATCCGGAAATTACGAATGAATTACAGTTCAAATAAGAAATATATTTTAGAAGGAAAAGAAAACTGTAAAATAAAAATAAGCAAATAAATTAGGCGATAGTTTAATTGATATTTTATTAAACAATATTATAATAATTTATCTGAGCATATAGATTAATATGGTTGAGGAAAAAAATTTCTTTTTTTTTTTACTTAATAAATTGATATGCTTTTTTTCTTTTATAATATATACATTGAATTGTAAATTAAATTGATTTTATTATATTTTTAAAATTATGATATCAAAATATTTTATTGAAATTTGAAATGTATCTATAGTACATGTAGGGTTTTAATTTTGTACCACAATGAAGTTATATAGTCTGTAAAGCAATACATGAAAGATGAGAAAAAAAGAAAACAGAAATTGTAGGAATTAAAATATATGATGACAAAAATGCATAATGTATTCATATTGGAAAACAAAATTTAATTCTTCATTTAAATTAATAAAATAATAGAAAAAATTGAATTAGAGATTACTGTATAAACGTAATGGATTTTCCAACTAAATTACATAATAATTTCAACCAGATATAATTTCATAAATTCTACCATTTTTTTATCTATTTATTAACTTCAAATTTTTTGACAGCTTGTATCACTTTGATAAGATAGGAGAAATTGATGCTTTAATTTTCTTGCAATACTAATTTAAAATGTGTAAAAAAAAGTGATCATATTGCAAAGACATTCATAATTTGATATTGGCGCTATCATTGATAAGGAACATGCTATTTCTTTTTTTTTTTTTCGTACGCGTTTTGAAGGTATTCATAAGTTGATGTTGGTAATATCATTGATAAAAGATAAGGGATATCTGCAGTTTATTCTTTTTCGAATACTTCGAAATTTAGTAGTTTTAAAGATTCATTAATGATATTGTTTACAATTAATTTATTGACGATTAAACTGCAAATTATTTCTGCACTGTTATTTTTCAAGCACATTCGTTCGATAAATTTTAGATTAAATAGCAGCAAAATTTCACTTCTTAGCAAAGTTTTGCTTTTCAAAACAAGAGAAAAAAAAAAACGAAAATACACTATGCGAGTATAAATCTTTGATTTTGGCATCAATTATGATAATAATTTATGGCTAGTGGTATTTTTCGTAACTGTAAATTAGTCGTGTAGTTTGTAGTTTATTGTAATTTTCAATTATGCAAATGGTAGACGTTTAAAAAAATAAAAATATAATATGACGAAAAAGTTAGTTTGTTCGGAAATTTCAACAATTTAAACCAAAATGATTAATTGATGATTCATTCATCGACTATCAGCACTTCTCATTTTAAACCATATGAATTACTGCTAAGTAAATTTCAAAGTTAGCTAGCATTAAGTTTATTTAAAATGTTACTAAGTTATATATCGTTCGTTTATAGTTAAATTTTGTTCTAAACTAATCCATTGATTGAAATCACATTGCTAAATATATTTCCTTCATTGATAAATCATAAATTCATTGAATTAATATGAAGGAATCCTTTTCTTTTTATTTACATCAATAATTTCAAAACAATTCATTGATCGATCTCTTTCGCTTTGTTTGATTTTCATGCTGTGCTATTTCTTCCTCTTAATTTGATTAAAAATTTTGAACAATTTATTTTCAACTCTTTAAACAATGTTTTTCAACAAATTTTTATATTTTTTCTAAACTTGAAAAAAATAAAATAAAAAAATTAAAAGAAAATAAACTGTAAAAGTAAAAACGATACAACAAACCTGATAGTTTGAATGCAATGAACTATCTATCACTGATCTGGAGACAGTGAATTTTCCAGCCTGAATATAATAAGCTTGATAAGCTAAATAGAATGTAATCTGACAGATTCATAGTTCATCCTTTATTATTTAAAAATGCTAACAGCAAATGCGTTTTTTGAAAATGATCCTACTTTTATGTTTTCTTGTTGAAGTTGAATTTCTCAAATCAACATATGTTCGCATAAAAAATATTTGTTTTAATTATTGATTAATGATTAAATTTTTCACAAATAATTATGCATTTACCATATATTTACTGATGAAAATATTTCACAAATAACCATTTACAACAATTTGTGTTTACTATTGTACAGAAAAGAAAAAAAAAAAGTGACAAAAATGAAAGAAAAAAATTCTTTCTCTAACTATAAAAATAATTAATTGCAAAATAAATGGTAATAATTTACAATTAATTATTGGATAAAAATATTTTTAGTAATATTCTTTAGTTATTTATTCATAAAATTATTTCTATTTGATTTGTTATTTCATATTAACAAAACCATCCTATATTTTTAATATTTCTTCAGCTTAATCTTTCAGCTTCATATATTTAAAAAAAAAAAAATGAATCTTTTTATTCATTTCTGCTATTCATCATGATATTCATCATGATGATTTTCCGTCTTCTTCATCTTATCCTAAATTTTTATCTCAGTTCGTTTTTATTTTTAAATTTTAACAGGTGGTTTGCATTTCATTTTGTTACGCTTTTTTGTTTCTTTTTTTTTCTTCTAGTCACATGGGAATGGTGATAGCAAAGTTATCAATAAGTGTTAAATAATATATTTCAAAGGAATTAGTAGAAATATTTGTATCGAATGTATTTTTGTAAAATCAAATTAAAATTTTTAAACCATTTCTTTTACAGTGCTTCTTCATCTAGTGATAGTTTCATTAAAATATTTGTATTTTTATTTGTATTATTCTTGTATATAATGTACCACATGCATTTTTTTTTTTTAAAGTTGAAAAAATTACTAAAAATATTTTCATTACATGTATTTTTTGCAAAATTCAAATTAAAATATTTATATATACTTATTTATTTGTCACTTTGATTTCTTATATTTTCATTTTCCTACATATAAATTCATGCTAGTATTTTTTTTTTTTTTTATTACATATTTTAAATTATTTTTTTGTTTATCTATTGAGTATTATCCTTATTGAATTGAAATGTATCGAATACTGGAATTCGAAATTATCTATAAAAAAAAACTGGGATCCGAAATTATTTACAAAAAAAAAAAAATGAAATGAAACTTTTTTTCTATATTTTATTTTGTTTTTTTAATTTGTAGAAATATTTTAATTCCTTTTACGAATGAGTCACTGTGCCTAAATAAATGCAGCCATATCATTTTCCAACAAGCATATCAGGTCTAATTTAAATTAAAGTGTTAATAAGAATCTAGAAGTTATTAATCAAAAAAAATATCCGAAAAACTTCAAAACAGCAATTAAGGGATGAATAGATATGCAATTAACTGATAAATTGTTTCAACTTTTTATTAATTTTGCTGAACCAACCAGTTAATTAACTTAAACTGAAGCTTTCAACAAATGAATGGAAGTTTTTTTAGCAGAAATCAATGACAAGAATTTAAAATTAGTTTCTTTGATCCAAGGAAATCAACTTTTTACCCATACTTTTATAATGGTCATAAGAGGTATTGCTGGAGAAACTGCCTATTAACAATTAACGATACTGAGAGCCAATAGCGATGGATACGTTGATGCTAAGTAATTACCAATGAGCAATTGAATCCTGAGACTTATTTGATTTAAATGGCTTCACTAAAAATAAGAGATTTAAAATTGCCTCCAATGAATGAATTTTAAGGTCAAACAATTTTTTTTTTTTTTTTTGTTTTTGCCAAAATAGTCATTAAGCAAAAAATTATTTATCAAATTTTTTGATATCAAAAAGTCTTTTAAACTTTTCAGCAATTTTTTTTTTAAATCTTAATGATTTATTATAGTCTCTTACAACTAATACAATAGTGAACAATGTTCAGGAATTTTTTCTAAGATTAGATGTCAGTGAAAACTTCAAAAGATTACGAACTTCTTAAATTTTGATATAACGCAAAAACGCGTCAACATTTACTTCTGCAAGCATTTTGAGGCAATAAAACTTCCGTATTTTGCGCACATTTCTGGCATAAGTGCCAATGGGAACCAAAAACGAATTATGAAAATGAATAGCTATATTCCATCTGAAAATAATTTCCGACCAATATTACGCCATGTTCGGGAAGAGCCGATCAAATGTGGGAAGATATGGTGGTGATAATCCAACTTGGAAAAGTTTTGATGACGGAACTCTCGCAAAATGAAATAAACAAGTTGATTTCAAGGAAGAAATGTCGCAGGGGACAGAAGCATGGAATAATTTTTCAGTGAGTTGAAAAAAATGCGAAGTAGCTAATAAAAACGCCATGCGGTAGGAGAAATAAATGTAATAAGGACACAAAAAAGCATGCAGTAAGTTGGAAAGGGATGTTACATAACAATGAAAAATTACCGCCAATCCGAATAATCTTTCAGAGAAATTCAGCAAACTATCCATTTAGTTATTCTTTCCGAATGGGAAATAGCGCAAAACACCCATGCAAAACAAATTCAGGAAAATCGATACCGTCGATTTTCCTGAATAGAAACGTAAAACAATTATTTCTGGAACTTATTAACTGCCAATTATTGCTTCTAATGCAGAAGAAACAGTCAGCTTAAATGTTTTGCGCTGTGATTTGAAATTTCTATCAATTTCTCTAAATGCTTTTGCTAATTCCTTTACAACTCACATTTTGGCCAATTTACAACCAAAGACAAATTGAATAGTTGTGCGGTACATTAATTATGGCTCA